>NW_021031565.1:947966-969913 GCF_004153795.1 Camellia sinensis
GAGAGAGATTGCAGACGGTTGGAAGGATAGCGAACTAGGCCGCCGCCAGCATGATGCATTGAAGAATTGGTCGCTTGAAGTCGGAAGCTGAAGGTGAGAGGAGCAGGGCCGAGTTCGAGGCGATGAAAGCCACAATGGAAAGTGCTCGACCCGACGCTGAGAAGAAGAGGGCTCGTACTGGCTGAACCCACTCAGGATCTGACGCGAGAGAGGGCAAACGCGAGCGAGGAATCGCTCAAGCTACCAAGGAGGCTCTTGCCAAGGTGAGGCCGTGTTAGAAGAGTTGAAGAAGGCCAAGGAAAAAGTCAACCTCTGAGGCTTCTACGGCGTTCAAGGATGGAAAAAGCACCTCCCTTGAGAACTACGTAGAAGAAGTCCCCAAGTTCAAGAATCGGGGAATCAAAACGATGGTGGCTCAAAGCCCTTGCTACCGCTGGAGTTACATTGGCCACGCCAATTCCATACAAGCAAGTGTGACGTTGAGCCACTTGAGTCTGATCCCGAGGCTCATTTGGAGACACTTTAGTTTTTTATTAAGTCCTTCAGTTGTCGTCCAAGTCTTATACTAATCTTCAATAGTATTTAGCTGAGGTTGACTAGCTGTTTGGTACCATTCTACGAACGGTATTAATTTCTGGTGTAACTCAAGATGTTGATAATATTGAGTTTTATAGTCAGCTAACTGGTCAGGGGTATGATTGGTAAAATACCATTCTCTAAATTCTTTGTATTGGTTCTGGTTAAATTCCTGGTTTAGAATTTTTCTATTTTCACTACCTGGTGTAAAATCCATTAAAGATCAAAATTCATATCACTGGCCGTGGGGCTATCTAGTGTTGGTGCTGTGTAAACACCATGAGGAATTTGATTTTGGGAAAGACGGATTCCTCGAATTTCTGAAGTCATAGGATCTTCCTATGGATCACTAGGTGGTCTACTAGGAGGTCGAGTCGGTATCTGTTGGAAAATAGAATCAACAGACTGTCGAATAGAGTCAACCGACTGTCGACTAGATTCTGGAAGGTCCACCCTATAAGGTGGAACAGATCGGAAACTGTTGTTGGAAAAGCTTCTTGGTGCTGTTCTGAAACTAGCATTAGAAGAACTACTTCTGGTAAATAAAGGTTTCTGGAATTGAAGGTAAACATTACCTCCTTGTGTCTGAATAACATCATCAATGTTATGTTGAATTATCGGCTTGGGAGGCACAGCATTTGGAATCTGCCATCTTTCTGGAAATGTTATGTCCTTCCAGGGGATTAACTTTGGTACAGCTACTTGACTACTATAAAGATTAGTCTCAATTAAAACTGTTTGTCCTGTTTCAGTTTTCTTTCTAACATAAGGATTTAAAGTTGTTAAAGCCTTAATACAAATTCTGGAATGAACTGAAAAGGGAGGTGTTCCTGGTTTATACTCATAGCCATGAGTAAGAACTCTGAGCTCAAGGGTTTCTGAAAGATTAGTGTCACACAAGGCCACACTAAGATTTGGATAAATATCAAAATAAACTGGTCCATGAGACAAACTTGTCTCAATAGCTCCCATAAGTGAGGCACGCCAGTTAAGGCATCGACCATCACGTAAGGTGCATTGAATACTGGTGTTTTGACCAAGGAGGGTCAAAGGTTTGAAAGCAATTTGTACCAATCCTATATGGATGTACTTATACTGTTTTAAAAATGGTATAAAATCATTTATATGAATTAAACGGATTATTTCATCATTATTCTGTATACAAGATGCATGTTCAAAGGTCTTGATTATTGTTTTACTGAAAAATTGGAAGCGGCCTTTCTTATAAATGGTTTGTGGATCTATAGATGGGATAGTCCATTTATCTAGGGCTTCCTTTACATCCTGATAAGCTACTAATTCAGCTGCTTCGGCTAAAGAGGAAACTGTATTTCCTACTGTCGTTACTGATTCAGATCCTGGTATTTCTACAGTATTTTCTTGTTGTTCAGACATGGATGTATAGTGACCATATATGTTTAATTTATTTAATTTATATTTATATTATGTGATTATTAAAACTTGGCTCTGATACCATGATAGGTGCTCACTAAAGGATAAGGCTAGCATGTCTGTCAACGATTTACGGGCATCGAACGGTCCAACGCACTCTCTACTACGTGACCTACTCCCTACGCGACTTGGATGACGTCCCACTAACCCTTACAAAAGCACAAACCCAAGAATTAATCCACACATAATATACTTATAAAGAAAATAAATTACAACATATATGATCTCATAAATTTACTGTTGAGGTGGAGGCCTTCTGGCCGCCCACGCAACTATCTGTTCGTTAATCAGAGTCTGTAATTCTGCTATATGCCGATTACACTCTGATATACGCTCAGATATATACGGTTGGGTATAATAATCTACAGGTGTATTAAGATAATAATTTTTCTGTTGTTGCCAAAACTGCAGAAAAGATAATAACTGTTCTAAAGTATTAATAGAGGGCATGCATACTTACAACCATGGAGAGTGCACACAAAAGCTTGATATTATTAATGGAGGAAGTACCACTATTTTACAAGAGGGGGTTGGAAGGATTACAAGAGAGAGAGGAGAAATTGTAAAAATAAAATTCAATCTGCCTCAACAAGGGTGGGACCATCCCTATTTATAATACAAGGAAGATAAGAGAGAATTGAACAAGTGGACATGTGTCTATTATGGACTGGACCGACGGCTTACACCTAATCCTTATCCTTATTTTCAGCTTTGTCGGAAAGTGGATGAAGAATCTCCTTTTAACTGATAGTGGGCATCACCTTTTCCCAAAGTTGTTTGTCTGGTAGTGCCGACACTCGACACAATTACTACTCTGGACCCTTGCCTTTGCTTTTAGTCATTTTCTCGGCTATTACAGCTGTTAGCGAGTCCCAAAAGTCACCAAGGTTGGGCTCATCTTCTTCTGGAAGTTGTGATTCTCCTACCAACACGTGTTCAGCTGGATCAGTATCTGGCTCGGATGCAGTCTGACTGGTGCTTGACCTCATGGAGGCATCATCATCTGGGCTGACTGTTTGGAGGAACTGTTCTTTCAGAAAATCCATGCTTTTAATTATTAATTCATGTTCTGAAAGATGAGGAAATTGCTGTTTTAATTCCTTTTGAATTTGGAGGAAAGGATTACTGGATAATGCTGGTGATGGTGTTGGTAAAGCAGGCTGCTTTACAGATTCCCAACATGCTTGGGTATGCTGTTGTATCTTCTGGACAGTTTCTGTTAAATTAGGGTTCATACCCTTATCCCACCATTTCACAAAAAAGATTCTTTTGAGACGGGGAATCTTATTCTGGTAGTCACAAGCAAAGTCTCATTTCCATATCCAGGGAATACCAAAACGGATAGTGAAATGAACGAGTGACTTACTGATAGAAAGGTCTCTGTTTTTATTCAAGTAGGAATATGCTCGAGAATAAGCAATATTCCATTCATTGAATGCATTTCGGATGGATTCTGGTAAAATATCAAATGAAAGCCCAAATTTATCCCACCAAACGAGGAACCAGTTAGGTACATCGTTTTTAAGGACATCAGGGCAAATGCAGATAAACCAAGAGTGATTCTTGATCGGATTCTGATAATAGAAAACCTGGGTAAAGGCATCAACATAATCCCAGTAACTGTATTTTGTCTATTTATTACACAAATCAATGTCACGAGTGGTATGCGGATGAATGCCCCATGTAGAAATGGACATAATATTACGGATAGTAATTTTATTGAATTGAATCGGGCTAGTTGTTTTATTAGCATCATGAAGAGTGTGCTTAAATTCAGCTGGCCCGGTTTCTGTTAATATCTGTTCATAGATATAACGATACTGGTCAAAGTGAGGAGGGGATTGTTGCGTCGTAAGATACCTGCGCTTGATCTTCCAGGGATCGGTCATCCATTGCTCATCTGTGGATTCAATGTAGAGGACTATTTCCTCTGTGATATTGTTAGGGGTATACGGTTCTTCAGTCTTAAGGAGAATGTCCTTAGCTGATGAATTACTGGTTTGTCCTCGAGAGAGGGACGAAAATTCTGTTGGATCATAGCGAGGGTGGTGACCCCGGCCACGACCACGACCTCGATGGCCCCTACTGGTCATTCCTCTTCAGGAGTGGATTTCTGCAAATATTCACGGGTCAAGAAATCAGGCAAAGAATTAGATTCTCCTTTGATATATTCAATATCAAAATCAAAATTAGATAAAAAAAACTTTGCCATGTTAAAAATATCTGTTTCGAGGCAAGATTTTTCACATCCTTTTTAAAAATTTGTTTTGCAGCAGAGCAATCAACTCTGATGAGAAAATGTTGGTTTAAAAGATCATCCTGAAATTTAATAACACATTTTACAACAGCTAAACATTCCTGTTTAATTGTGGAGTAATTTAAAGCTGCTTTATTCCAATGACCAGAATGGAATCTTAATAATTCCTCTTTCTTGGTGTTGGGATTAAACTGTTTTAATATCCCGCCAAATCCTGTATTGGAAGCATCAGTTTCAACAATCTTTTTCCAATTAGGGTTTGGTAACTGTAAGCAAGGTAACTGTTGGACTTTAGTTTTAATACGCTTAACAGCTAAAGTGTGTTCTTCATTCCATGGTGGCGGATTCTTTCTTAACCTGGTATACAAAACATTAGCATCTGCTGATAACTGATGATAATAATCTTTGATATAATTAAGACTTCCTAAGAATCTTTGTAATTGAGTTTTATCCTTAATTTCATCGGGAAATTTCGAGGCAAACTCAATACTTCTGTTAATAGGAATAATACTTCCATTGGAGATATTATGTCCTCAATCAGCTAGATTTATCAAATCAGACTATATTAAACTGTCAGATCTAGGCCTTGTTTGCAGAACACAACCGCCAACCAGAAACTATTATGCCAGACCAACTCTTCCTGATGTACTCTATGAAGAGACGTACATCAATGATCAGGGATCCTACCATGGTAAAACCATCTATGAATGGAATATAGATGGCAAATGATTTACTAGCCAGCTAAAAGGATGGTGGGATAACATTCTCACTCCTCTCCAGCACAATGAAATTCTTACTTCTGTTAAAATTGAGCTAGATCCAACCACTTAACAACCTGTTCAACAAGAGGATGCCGTTTACACTCAAGAACCGTATACCCCAAACAGTATTACAGAGGAAACAGTTCTCTACATTGAAACCGCAGATGAGCAATGGATGACCGATCCATGGGAGATCAAGCGCCGGTATCTCACGACGCAACAATCTCCTTCTCACTTTGACCAGTATCGATATATCTATGAACAGATATTAACCGAAACCAGGGCAGCTAAATTTAAGCACACTCTTCATGATGCTAACAAAACAACTAGCCCAATCCAATTCAGTAAAATTGTTATCCGCAATATTATGCCCATTTCTACATGGGGCATTCATCCGCATACCACTCGTGACATTGACTTGCGTAATAAACAGACTAAATACAGTTACTGGGATTATGTTGATGCATTTACCCAAGTTTTCTATTACCAGAATCCCATCAAGAATCATTCTTGGTTTATCCGTATTTGCCCTGATGTCCTTCAAAACGATGTCCCTAATTGGTTCCTCGTTTGGTGGGATAAATTTGGACTTTCATTAGATATTTTACCAGAACCAGTCAGAACTGCATTCAATGAATGGAATATTGCTTATTCTCGAGCATATTCCTATTTGAATAAAAACAGAGACCTTACTATCCGCTTTGGTATCCCATGGATATGGAAATGGGACTTCGCCTGTGATTACCAGAATAAGGTTCCCCGCATTAAAAGAATCTTTTTTGTAAAATGATGGGATAAGGATATGAACCCTAATTTAACAGAAACTGTCCAGAAAATACAACAGCATACCCAAGCATGCTGGGAGTCTGTCAAGCAGCCTGCTTTACCTGCTCCATCACCAGCATTATCCAGTAATCCTTTTCTCCAAATTCAAAAAGAATTAAAACAGCAATTTCCTCATCCTTCAGAACATGAATTAATAATCAAAAGTATGGATTTTCTGAAAGAACAGTTCCTCCAAACAGTTAGCCAAGAAGATGATGTTTCCATGAGATCAGGTACCAGTCAGACTGCATCAGAACCAGAGAATGATCCAGCCGAACACGTGTTGGTAGGAGAGTCACAGCTTCCAGAAGAAGATGAGCCCAACCTTGGTAACTTTTGGGACTCACTAACAGCTGTAATTGCAGAAAGAATGACTAAAGGTAAAGGCAAGGGTCCAGAGCATTAATTGTGTCAAGTGTCGGCACTACCAGACAAACAACTTTGGGAAAAGCAGATGCCCACTACCAGTCAAAAGGAAAATTTTGCTCCACTTTCCGACAAAGCTGAAGATAAGGATAAGGATAAGGATAAGGTGTATCCGTCGGTCCAGTCTGTAACAGACACCTGTCCACTTGTTCACTTCTCTCTTATCTTCCTTGTATTATAAATAGGGATGGTCTCACCCTTGTTGAGACAGACTGAAATTTTATGTTTACAATTTCTCCTCTCTCTCTCTCTTGTAATCCTTCCAACCCCCTCTTGTAAAATAGTGGTACTTCCTCCAGTAATAATATCAAGCTTTTGTGTGCACTCTCCATGGTTGTAAGTATGCATGCCCTCTGTTAATACTTTAGAACAGTTATTATCTTTTCTACAGTTTTGGCAACAACAGAAAAATTATTATCTTAAGACACCTGTAGATTATTATACCCAACCGTATATATCTAAGCGTATATCAGAGTGTAATCGGCATATAGCAGAATTACAGACTCTGATAAACGAACAGATAGTTGCGTGGGCGGCTAGAAGGCCTCCACCTCCTCAACAGTAGACTAATGGGATCATATATGTGTTAATTTATTGTGTTTATCTACATATTATGTGTATGACTATTCCTGGGTTTGTGCTAATATAAGGTTAATTAATTGTGAAGGCTAGTGGGACGTCACCCAAGTCGCGTAGGGTTAGGTCGTATATCAGGGATTGCAAGTTGGCCATCTATACCTGTAAGTCGTTGACAGACGTGCTAGCCAAAACCTTTAGTGTGCACCTTAGTTGGTATCAGAGCCAGGTTTAATTATAAACATAATATGGTTATAAACTCAATAAATTAAGCATATATGATCACAATACATCCATGGCAGAAATTACTAATGAAACACCAGTAGAACCAACAGGTAATGAATCAGTAACAACTGTAGGTAATACTGTTACCTCCCTAACCGAAGCAACTGAATTAGTTGCCTATCAGGATGTAAAGGATGCCTTAGACAAATGGACAATCCCAACAGTAGATCCAAAAACAATTTATAAAATCGGACATTTTAATTTCTGTTGGATCATAGCGAGGGCTGTGACCCCTGCCACAACCACGACCTCGATGGCCCCTGCTGGTCATTCCTCTTCAGGAGTGGATTTCTGCAAATATTCACGGGTCAAGAAATCAGGCAAAGAATTAGATTCTCCTTTGATGTATTCAATATCAAAATCAAAATTAGATAAAAAAACTTTGCCATGTTAAAAATATCTATTTCGAGGCAAGATTTTTCACATCCTTTTTAAAAATTTGTTTTGCAGCAGAGCAATCAACTCTGATGAGAAAATGCTGGTTTAAAAGATCATCCTGAAATTTAATAACACATTTTACAATGGCTAAACATTCCTGTTTAATTGTTAGATAATTAGAAGCAGCTTTAGTCCAATGACCAGAATAGAATCTTAATAATTCCTCTTTCTTGGTATTGGGATTAAACTGTTTTAATATCCCGTCAAATCCTGTATTGGAAGCATCAATTTCAACAATCTTTTTCCAATTAGGGTTTGGTAACTGTAAGCAAGGTAACTGTTAGACTTTAGTTTTAATACGCTTAACAGCTAAAGTGTGTTCTTCATTCCATGGTGGCGGATTCTTCCTTAACCTGGTATACAAAACATTAGCATCTGCTGATAACTGATGATAATAATCTCTGATATAATTAAGACTTCCTAAGAATCTTTGTAATTGAGTTTTATCCTTAATTTCATCGAGAAATTTCGAGGCAAACTCAATACTTCTGTTAATAGGAATAATACTTCCATTAGAGTTATTATGTCCTAAATATCTAACTGTTGTTTGGAACAATTGCATTTTTGGTGCTGAAATAACTAATCCATTTATGATAATAACATTCTTAAAAATATTAAGATGTTTTAGATGCTGGTCAATTGATGAAGAATAAGAGTGTAAACGGCATCCTCTTGTTGAACAGGTTGTTGAGTGGTTGGATCTAGCTCAATTTTAACAGAAGTAAGAATTTCATTGTGCTGGAGAGGAGTGAGAATGTTATCCCACCATCCTTTTAGCTGGCCAGTAAATCCATTAATAATGAATTTAACAATTGCATGGTCGCTATTACTGTATTGGCGGCAAACGGTGGCATACATCATCATCTGATGTAATTTCTTGTAAATACCATATTCTGATTCGCCATCTATATTCCATTCATAGATGGTTTTACCATGGTAGGATCCCTGATCATTGATGTACGTCTCTTCATAGAGTACATCAGGAGGAGTTGGTCTGGCATAATAGTTTCTGGTTGGTGGTAACATAGCTGGTCGAGAAGAATTATAGGCATGAAGTTTGGTTACAGATGTGGGTTCCTGGAAATTTAATTGTATCTCTTGAATTTGTTCAGGTGATAAATCCTCTTCCTGTTCTTGTGTAGGATTCGCTCTAAGCATTTGAATGGAACCAGAGGGTTCATAAGATTCTGGTCTAACATTTAATGTTTTCATTTTCTGTAATAAAGTGTCCATAAATTCTGTATTAGAGGCTTTTAATTTAAAATTGGTTACCTCTAATGGTGGCTTAATGGATACGGGATGGATTGTTGAAGGTCCTACTGTTGGTGGAGCTAAATTCCTATCTCTGAAATAGCTTCTTCAATTCTAGTTAACTGTTTACCCACTGTTTGACAAAACAAATTAGTATAATTATGTTGTCTGCAAACAAGGCCTAGATCTGACAGTTTAATATAGTCTGATTTGATAAATCTAGCTGATTGAGCATCTATATATGCTGTGGCAACTAACGGTTGACGAGTTACTTCTCCATTAGGAGCTAACTCTAAGGATTGGGGTGGTGGATGAAGGGCATGGATGACTTGTCCTTCAGTTGTAGTCCACGTCTTATACTGATCTTCTAATATATTTAATTGGGAACTAAATACTGTATTATACCACTCTACAAAAGGTATCAATTTCTGGTATAATTCAAGGTGTTGATAATACTGAGTCTTGTATTCTTGTAACTGTTGAGGCGTATGGTTTGCAAAATACCATGTCCTAAATTCCTGATATTGAGGTTGAAGAAATGCCTGGTTTAAATACTTACGATTTGCACTTCCTGGTGTAAAATCCATTAGATTTCAAAATTCATGTCACTGGCCGTTGGGCTATCTGGTGCTGGGGTCGTATAGACACCATGTGGTATTTGGTTATTGGATATCCTAATACCTTGTATTTCTGAAATCATTGGATCCTCATTAGGATCACTAGGGGGTCTACTAAGAGGTCTATCTGGTATGAGGGAATCTACCGATTGCCTACTGGATTCGGGTAAATCTACTCTATAAGGAGGAGCAGAATGGAAACTGTTATTGGAAAAGCTTTTTCAAAATGATAATATTGAACAAACAGAGCATAATGTTCTCCAAGTATTCATGTCCTTCATTCATAGGTCTAACAGTGCCACCATAATTGCTAAACAAATTTAAACAAAGCATTATTATAAAATTAATAACAAATAAAATAACAGGAAGATAAATTTTATAGTTTTTTTTTTTTTTTTTTTGAAATACCTCTAGTTAATTTTTTGGAGAGTGGATTTCAAAGCTAAATACACAGCACGCCATCCAGCTTGTGTTGGATGCACCATGTCCCAAAAGAATGCAGCTTCAGGGTTGTTACATACGGCATACATCTTGGCTCCTTTCTCATCTAGGCTACCACAGTAATGCCCACTGCTTGTACCCATACAACATGGCTTCAATGGAGTCTCAAATTTCACACTTCCTGCTCAGGAAGAAGTTGATATCGGTTTATTGCAATCAACTGATAAAATCCACACAAAAATTTTTTTTTGAAAAACTATAACAAAACACAAAAACAAAATGCATCACTGTCTGTTTCTTACTATTCCAAAATAGTTGAGAATTACCAAAGAAAAGGCATGGTCTCTCTTATCGTACCAAAAACAGCCCACCCTTACACTTCTGGTTAAATTGGCTCTTGCGCTAATTTGGTGTTAAATTTACTAACGTAAATCGTCATGTAACCTCTCACATAAGATACTGTTAGGGCAAACAAAAAAAATTTTATTTTCTTTTTCTTTTTTTCCCCCTATTTTTTCACTGTATTTGCTATCTTTGCTAAATTTTCTGAACCCACTGCCACCAATTACCCGTTCTTGCCACTCCCTAACCCTTTAGAAAAAATGGTGGGGGCGAGTGGCGATGAATGTGTGTAGGTTTAGAAAATATAGTAAAGGAAAAAAATATGGTGAAGAAATTAAAAAATAAAAATAAATATGAAGAAAATTATTTGTATGCCCTTAAAAATTGCATTATTTGAGAGTCACATAACAATTTTCTTTAATTAATTTAAAATCACATTCCAACTTGAAAAAATATAAAAGGTTGATTATTACAATTAAAAAATAATAACCTTAGGTGATATTGGATATAAAGTGTAATTTACCCATTCTCCAGTTTGAAATGTTAGGCCTAAGTTTAGCCACATCATTAAATATTAAACTTTCGGGTAAATTACACCAGTAATTCATATGTTTTAGCCATTGTATCATTTTAGTCATTGTAATTTTAATTGATTCAATTTTAACCTTGAATCTTTTACTTTGTCTCAATTTGGTCCAATAGAGTCAACAATTAGCATTTTTTTTTTAACGAAAAATGCACATATGAGTAACATATGTTATATTTTTAGGAACAAAATTATAAATGTGACAACTAGCCAAATTGATACATAATTTAAAATTAAGAATAAAAATTGAGCTAATTGAAAGTATAGGGACCAAGATGACACATAAGGTGAAATGTCAGAATTACCAATGTAATTTGCCTTAAATTTTTTTTAAAACTGTTTTGTGAATTGAAAATCAAAATATGTATTTCCTTTAATTAAAAAAAAAAATTAAAGAAAGAGAGTGAAGCAGAGAAATTACCTAGAAAATTTCCTTTGGTCTTGAGTACAGAAATGAAGGAGCCATAAAGGTCAAGGATGACAAAGGCAGAAGAATCCTTGGAGTTATTGTTGAGCTTGGACACAGCTTGCTGAAGCAAGAGGTTGTGAAAAGTGACAGCAGTGTTCTCAGTGGCATTGCATTCTTGGAATGAATTCAACACTGTGCTTCTAGGGAGGCATCCCAGTGGCTGCATTGCTGTCACTGCCACTTTTCTCACTCCTATATCTTGTATTCTTTTCAAGTTCTCTGCTAGTTGATCAACCACTGCACTTATGAATGATGGCAAATCCTACAAAAACACACAGATTGTTCGAGTACAAACTCTCAAGCATATATTTGTTCTAACTCAATATGGCCACCAGATTTTTTATTCTCAAATTTTGTCACAGTTGTTGAATTATGTGTCAAGACTTTTGTGCTTTTTATATTCTTACGTGATTTAATGATTATGAGTGTTTTGAAATAGAGAGACAAAATAATTTGGAAATAGAAAATCTTTAACGTATTTGATTTCTAAAATTATTATGTCGGGAGCTTTTAAATACACTCACATAATTTCTCTTCATACCCATTTGTATTGCATATCTAGTGATTTTTTTCTTTTAAATATAATTATACATATGGATGTAGAGAAAAATTTGAGAGGTGTATTTAATAGCTCTTTTATGTCTTTATATCGATAAAACATTACTCTTTTAATAAATTCTATTAACAAAAATTGAAGAAGTACATTAAGATAAGCATCAATAAAATATAGAAAGGAAGGGGGAAGGGAGCAAAATCAAAATCAGTTTCAATTACTGATAAACAAATTATTTACTGGCCAAAACTTATGTACTTCATTAGAAGATCATAAGTTTGATTGATGTCTCTCCTCTAATATATCAAAAAAATAAAAATAAAATGCTTGATAAATAAAATACTATACATATGAAATGAGTGCGACTCAAGAACGTTGTATGGACAAATCACACATTTTGATGATGATCTATTTTGAGAAGATGGTAAAAAGTGATATTTTGACTTTTAATCAAGTTTTTAACTTTTTTAGACATATGATTTGAAAAGTTGGTAAAAAATTACTTTTGACTTTTTTTTATTAATATTTATTTATAATGTCAAATCACAATAAAATGACCAAACTGTCTTCATTTAATTTAAAATATTTACAACTTCAACCATATAGAACATTTTGACCCATGAGGAATAGAATTGTAATTTTAACATTGGCTAAAAACTAACTTCTCAAATGAAAAAAAAACCAAAAAAATTAACTTTCAACTTTTATTACAAACCAAAAAAAGTAACTAAAAACTATGTCCCAAAAGAAGCCGATATATATGTCAATTTGTTTTTCTTTAGATATTTCTAGATTGGAAGAATCTTAAAACATTAATGATTGAGGCCTCAAATTTTTTGGCTCAAATTTGCCTCGAATTTGCTTTTTTTTTTTTTTTTTTTTTTTTTTGCTCGAGGTGTGATGATTTGCTTGTTATTATTATTATTATTTTATTTATTTTTTTCTGCAATGATTTAGCTAAAAAAAAAAAAAAAAAAAAAAAAAAAAAAAAAAAAAAATGGCATGTCAGGCAAATTTCGCGCCTCCAGTTCGAAGGCCTCAATCACGGCTATTCTTAAAAACCCAAAAAATTTGCAAACAAAAATATTGATGTGATAAAGAGGACCATTTATCAAGAAACCAAACATTGGTAGGTCATCGGTGTGAGCCCAACGTCAGTTAGCATTTCAGACTGGGGCAGTGTGAATCCAAGAATTAGAGAAGACATAAACCACGCTGGATTTCTTAAGATGAGAGAGAAATACTTGGGATATCGTTTTATGATGTCCAAACAACTAAACAAACTTTGCCATATAGGCTTCCTTTGGAAAGTTAGCTTTTAGTTTTTTTTTTTTCTTCTTTAAATGTTTGTAAAAAATTAAAAGTTGACTTTTTTTAAAAAATTATTTTGAAAAATGATTTTTAACCACATGAATGAAATTACAATTCTACTCTTATGAGTCAAAATGTGTTACATGGATGAAGTTATAAATATTTTAAACTAAATGAGATTAATTTGATCATATTTATTATGATTTAACATTATAAATAAATATTAATCAAAAAAATTAAAAATTATTTTTATTACTTCTCATAAATCATTTATACTAAAAAAATCAAAAATTTAATTAAAAGCCAAAAAATTACCGTTTACCGTCTCCTAAAATAGACCATAAAGGCAAAGGTTTGTCAAAACGTTATGAAATAGGACATACAAACTACTTGGTTCACAGACCATAGATATTTGTCAAGTAACAATTATGAATTATTTGTCATAAATTTAAAAAAAATCAAAAAAAATTATTATTTTTATTTAAGTTATATCATCTTATTTAGTTAAGTTTAGGATATGTAAAAAAAGTCAAAACATAAAAAAAGTTACTTAAAAGTTAAAAAGTTAATACTATTCACCAAAAGTCAACAAATTACGTCGCACAACTCTCAATCTCTAATTTTCCTTTACAAACTAATTTTTACAATTTTTATATGACACATTTTTTCATGAAAAGTCAAAAATTAACCAAGCATCCATATTTTTCCTTAACTTTTTTAGTTTAAAAAGACAAAAGTAAATTATTTAGGACACCCCAAACAACCCCTTAAGTCACATCACCTCTTTACCACATCATTCAAAACCCAACCCATATCTAACCTATATTTCATAAAAAATTAATAAGTAACACTTGTTTAGATCATTCCAAACCACCCCCATATGCACTGATTCCAAAAAAATGTTTTAAACTGTACACATCATAAGAAGAGTCTTGCGCAAATGGGGCAGGTTAATATGTTGGCCATAATTACTAACCTGTGCACAGGGAGCTGGGTTGAAAAACAACTATCAATTGTTTGATTCGCAGAATTTAACGAGAGTTTTATTTTAATAATTTGAATTATTTATTTTATAAGATTATATATATATATATTATTATAATTTTTTATTAATTCGATAATATTAATAATGGTAGTATTTGGTTTAATTTTTAAATTAATTTTTGAATTGAAAATTAGAAATATGTTTAGTTTACCATTTTTTAAAAATTGTTTTTAAAATTATTTTTCTCTCTCTCTCTCTTTACACATCAATCAATCAATTTTTCTCTCACACTTATCTATTTAACTCAAAAAAAAAAAAATACTACAAATCATTCTAAAATTATTTTCAAAAATTTATAATCAAACAAGTTTTCAATTTTCAAACACTTAGTCTCCGTTTGGTGGAGTTTCAAAATCTAGTTCCACACTCACTTTGAGTGTGGTGTTTGTTTAGGGTTTTTAATCATAATTCTACACTCATTTCTCAAAACTCAATTCAAAACATAATCATTACTTTTCAAAACTCATAACCAAACACATAATTCAAAACTTTTTCAAAACTCCATTTAAATCAATATTTTAAAAATATTTTAATTTTATTAAGATTTTAAATATTTTATATATTAAATATGCTACGATTTTTTTAATTTTTTAATTTTTTTAATTTTTTGAATAATTTTTAAATAAATTTACGATTTTAATTTTTTAAATTTTAAAATAATTATAAAAATAAATTCAAACTCATTATTTTAAAAATATTTTTAAATATTTTAATTTTTTGTTATGTATTTGGTTACGATTTGAGTGTAGAGTTTGTGAAAGTAGTATGGAGTTTCGAGTTATGTGTTTGTTATGAGTTTTAAAAATAATTTTTTAAATTGAGTTTTTTTATTGTTTGGTTACGATTTAGATATGGAGTTGTTTTTTAAATTTAAAATATTAAAATTTTAATTATTTTAAATTTTTTAAAATGTTTAAATATTTAAATTTTTACGATTTAAAATTTGTATTTATTTTAATTTTTTACTTATTAAATTTTTAGATTATTTAAATTATATTAAATAATTTATGATTTAAATTTTTTGAATATTTATTTTGAAAAAAAATTATTCCTTTGTAGTATTTTCAATTAAAAAATTGATTAATGTTATTTTTGTTAATAATAAATTTTTTTTAATTGAATTTTAAAAAGAGTTTGACCATGATATCGAGTTAAAATTTTCAATAATGTGAAAGTAATGTGTTTTGTTATGAGTTATAACAATTTGAATTAAGTTTTGAAAACTCTTTTCAAAACTCATAACCAAACAAATTTTCTTACTTCACATGTCAAATCAAACTTTCAAAACTCAATTCTACACTCAATTCCACACTCAATTCAACACTTTATTCAAAAACCATAACCAAACAAATTTTCTACACTCAAATCATAATTCTAAAACACACAAACTCAAAATACAACTCATATTCTCAAATCATAGTTACAAAGCTCTACCAAACGGAGCCTTATATTTCAAAATACAATTCAAATTTTTTTTAAATATTGAAACCAACAGAGCCAATATTTTTATTTCATTACATTTGTCTAAAACAAAAAATAAAAAATAGATGATCTTTTTTTTTAAAAGAAAAACATAATAAAATAAATTCGATTATCTGATTGATTTAATTTTTTCTATGAATATTGAACATGGAAAGTCTTATAAAATGAAATATTTGGATCATCGAAATATAATCCGTGATAGATCTCACAAGCCCAATAATCTTTTCAAATTTATATTTGAATTTGAGAAAAGTTGGAACTCTAATTTGGCAAACCTATAGATTTCAGGGAAGTTCAACTCCAATTTTTATCTTTGTCATTTAGAGCTCAAATATTGCAAATAGTTTTAATGAGCACCGTTTGAGAAGTGGGTTGGTTTTTTGGCTTTTTGACTTTTTTGACTATATGAGCCTGGGCTCAAAAACTTAGTTTGGGAAGAGCTTTTGGCTTTTTGACTTTTTTGATTTTTTTGTGAGAGAAGAGTGTAATGATTATGGGGTTGGATGGGATGTTTTGTCTGTTGTGGCTCATGAGCCTATTCTGTCTTTTATGGCTCATTGAGCCAAAAAATCCCAATGAGTCCTTGCCAAACTAACACAGAATAGGCTCATGAGCCACAACAGACAAAACATCCCATCCAACCCTATAATCATTACACTCTTCTCTCACAAAAAAATCAAAAAAAACTAAAAAGCCAAAAGTTCTTCCTAAACTAAGTTTTTGAGCCCAGGCTCATATAGTCAAAAAAGTCAAAAAACCAAAAAGTTAACCCACTTCCCAAACGGAGGCTAAAAGTCTCTTTTTTTGGAGAGAATTTTTTGGCTCTGCTAACTTTACATTTATGTTAAATATTTGTGAAATAAAGATAGACATATGCCTTTATGATTCATGAAAAATACCACATGACAGTAGCAAGGGATATCTCCCACCATGCAATAAACTTTGACATGCTACATTTTTGTCTCAACCCTAAACTTTGACATGCTAGATTTGAGGTCAATCTTGGTCACTAAATACCAAAAGTTTACAATAAGATGAATTATTTATAAATGAACAATATTATACATAAATAGAATCTTTACTTAATTCTCTTACCATCAACAACAAAGGTAAATATGAATTGCACATATATTTATTAATATGGATTTCACAATAATTATGTTTGGTGCGAGAAAATATGACGAAATTTACGTTATTCTACCCAAATTAATCACAAACATTGGTTAAACCAAGAGCTACTACCAAAAGATCTGGCTCGTATTTTAAAATCAACCGCCTAAATTGACCTAGATCTCTGAGATCCATTACAAAATAATTCAAAATCCCCAATTATTTTGGATTAAATAGTTTCCCGCTTGCGCTTGCCTTTTTAGATCTTTTAATCCTGGCCGCAGATCTGGGAGCAGAGCCCTGTAGCCGACAACACGACACCAAATACGGAAGGGAGTACCAATTAGGGGACGACACGTGGCGCGGGGGGGGAGCGCCCCAGTAATATTATAGGGACGCTCCTGGGATCATATATAAGTCACTCCCTCACTCTCTTCTACCAGTAAAGTTTTTAGAGAGTGACTTGCGTCATCCGAGAGAGTGAGTGACGTCATTGAGAGTGAGTTATGGCCTCAATGCGACGTCGTTTTAGAGTTCAAAACAATAACATCTTCCTCACATATCTCAGATGTTCTGTACTTAAAGAAAGATTGTTACAGAAAATTAGAGAGTTGTTCGCTAACAGGCCACCAAATTATGTGAGGGTTGCACATGAATTACACGAGGACGGTGAACCACATCTATATGGTCTCGTCCAATTTCCATACCGTTTTTCAGACACAAGATGAACGGTTCTTCGACGTTACTTATGATCGCAATAATCGCCATTTCCATCCAAATATACAAGGGGCCAACAACCATTAGGCTGTGTTGGAATACATCTCCAAATACAGGAACTACACGGAATGGGGTCAATTTTGTGAGAGGGGTCGCTGTGCTAACAAGGCCAACAAAGAAAATGTATATCACGAAACTCTTGCAGCCTGAAGTAAAAAAGAAGCACCGACACTGGTAAGAAATGGCAATCTAAAATGTTTCTAGCTAAATTATGACAAGTTGTCATCCAATTACGACAGGATTTCATTTACTCCACCATTGCTGTATGTTCATCAATTTACAGATACAGTGTGGATCGTTCCAACAGGCATACAGCAATGGGTTGCAGAAAATATAAGGGACGAAGCCCAAAGACCACACAGGCCCAAGAGCATTATAATTGAAGGTCCATTTAGAATTGAAAAAACATGTTAGGCTCGGTCTTTGGGGCCACATAATTATTATTCCGGCCACATCGATTTGAGGGACCACAATGACAAGGCTTTTTACAACATAATCGATGATGTGGCCCCACAATATTTGAAACATTGACGGGAATTTATTGGAGCGCAACGGGATTTTTTTTCAAATTGTAAATATGCTTGCCCAAAGAAGACAAAAGGCGAGATTCCAAGTATTATATTATGCAACCCCGGAGCCGATTCTAGTTACAAAGAATTTTTGGGAAAACATGAACACACCGGGCTTCAAGCGTGGACGATCCAAAACGCAGAGTTCTACACACTCAGTCAGCCCCTCTTTGCCAGAACCGATCAAGAAGAGACATCACAATGAGAAGAAGAAGGCCCAATACAGGAAGATATTCCACTTCCAATGCGGCTATTCGTTATTCCACATGAACGGATGTATCGAACCACATCCACTGGAGAGAGAGGAAGCTATCAGGGGTCTTCTACGATACTTTGAAGAACCTGATATGGTTCAAAGCAGTAGACATGTCCATGCCGGGGAGCCAGGTGTATACAAGTTAGAATGCCTATTCAACTACAACCTCCGGAAAGCATTGGAAGTCCGGACATTCACCGCAACAATGTATACATGGCTGACATACAGTGGTCTCAAAAGCCTGACGCAGAATGTATTTACTCGGCTTATTGCACGTAGGATGACAAAGACATTATCCAGCTTTGGAATTATTAGCCCTGTAAATTATTGTCTCGCACTAACCATTGTACTCGACGAGACTTCATATCATGTAAAAGATTGGCGGTGGGAAAATATTTATATAAATTTTTATGATTAAATGATGTTCACGTACATTTAATTAATGTGATTGTTATTTTGGATCATCAACAGTAATATAAATGGGCCCAATTATAGTCTCCCAAATGAAGAGGCCCATATAACATGACAAGGCCCATAATTGGTCAATGCTTTTTCATAGGCCCATCAAAACTATGAAAGAAGTGGACACTAAAATGGATCATATTCGGAGGCCCATTAGACATAGGCCCATCAGTCAGAGATAAGGCCCAATAAACTTAACAACTTTTATGTGCACGGCGGCACAGTAAAGTTTTAAACTAAAAATAAAATAAATTTATTGCGTATTGCAAAGAAAGACAACTTATGATACAAAATAATTATTTTACACAATTTTTTTTTTATCCAAAAAATCCAAAACCAGAATGCACAACAGGATCTTCTTCATCCACAGTTACGCAACGGATATCAACGGCAGGATGTGTGTCCTCTATTGTTTGCATGGATGGAGCCATCGCCTGGGTTTCTAATTCGGAAACCACTTTCAGACCGGCAAATATAGCCGGACTCCCAATGCTTTCCGGAGGTTGTAGTTGAACAGGCATTCTAACTTGTATACACCTCGGTTCCCCGGCATGGACATGTCTACTGCTTTGAACCACATCGAGTTCTTCAAAGTGTTGTAGAAGACCCCTGATAGCGTCCTCTCTCTCCAGTGGATGTGGTTTGATACATCCGTTCGTGTGGAATAACGAACAGCCGCATTGGAAGTGGAATATCTTCCTGCGTTGGGCCTTCTTCTTCTCATTGCGATGCCTCTTCTTGATCGGTTCTGGCGAAGAAGGGCTGACTGAGTGTGTAGAACTCTGCGTTTCGGATCGTCCACGCGTGGAGCCCGGCGTGTTCATGTTTTTCAAAAAATTCTTTGTAACTAGAATCGGTTCCGAGGTTGCATAATATAATACTTGGAATCTCGCCTTTTATCTTCTTTGGGCGGGCATATTTACAATTTGAAAAAAAATCCCATTGTGCTCCAATAAATTCCCGCCAATGTTTCAAATATTGTGGAGCCACATCATTGATTATGTTGTCAAAAGTCTCGTCATTGTGGTCCCTTAAATCGATGTGGCCGGAATAATAATTATATGGCCCCAAAGATCAAGCCCAACATGCTTTTCCAATTCTAGATAAGCCTTCAATTATAATGTTCTTGGGCTTGTGTGGTCTTTGAGCTTCGTCCTTTATATTTTCTGCAACCCATTACTGTATGCCTATTGGAACGATCCACACTGTATCTGTAAATTGATGAACATACGGCAATTGTGGAGTAAATGAAATCCTGTCGTAATTGGATGACAACTTGTCATAATTTAGCCAAAAACATTTTGGATCGCCATTTCTTACCAGTGCTAGTGCTTCTTCTTTACTCTGTAAATTCCGAGTAAATTCACAGAAAATTCTCAGTAAATTCCGAGTAAATTCCCAGAAATTCTTAGTAAATTCCTAGTAAACTCTAAGTAAATTCCTCAGTAAATTGCTAGTAAATTCCCAGTAAAATACTCAGTAAATTCACCATAAATCATCAGTAAATTTCTCAGGAAATTCCAAGTAAGTTCTCAGTAAATTACTCAAGAAATTCCCAATATATTCTCAGTAAATTCCCAGTAAATTCTCCGTAAATTACTCATTAAATTCCAAGTAAATTACTCAGTAAATTCCCAATAAATTCTCTGTAACTTACTCAATAAATTCCCATTAAATTCTCAACAAATTAATCAGTAAATTCCCAGTAAATTACTCAGTAATTTCTCCATAAATTATCAGTAAATTTCTCATTAAATTTCAAGTAAATTACTCAGTAAATTCCCATTAAATTCTCAGTAAATTACTCAGTAAATGACTCAATTAGTTCCCAGTAAATTCTCAGTAAATTACTCAGTAAATTCTCAGTAAATTACTTAGTAAATTCCTAGTAAATTCTCATTAAATTACTCAGTAAATTCTCATTAAATTACTCAGTAAATTCTCATTAAATTACTCAGTAAATTCTCATTAAATTACTCAGTAAATTCTCATTAAATTACTCAGTAAATTCTCATTAAATTACTCAGTAAATTCTCATTAAATTACTCAGTAAATTCTCATTAAATTACTCAGTAAATTCTCATTAAATTACTCAGTAAATTTCAAGTAAATTTTCAGTAAAGTCTCAGTAAATTACTCAGTAAATTCCTAGTAAATTGCTCGGTAAATTATTCAGTAAATTCCCAGTAAATTCTCAAAAAATTTCTCTGTAAATTGCTAGTAAATTCTCAATAAATTACTCAGTAAATTCTCAGAAAATTACTCAGTGAATTCCCAGTAAATTCCCAGTAAATTCTCAAAAAATTTCTCTGTAAATTGCTAGCTTCTTTCATAGTTTTGATTGGGCCTATTAATTTGGGAGACTGTAATTGGGCCCATTATATTATTGTTGATGATCCAAAACAATAATCACATTAATTAAATATATCTTAACATCTTTATTATTTAATCGTGAAAATGTACATAAATATTTTCCCACCGCCAATCTTTTACATAATATGAAATCTCGTCGAGTACAATGGTCAGTGCGAGACAATAATTTACAGGGCTAATAATCCCAAAGATGGATAATGTCTTCGTCATCCTGTGTGCAAAAAGCCGGGTAAATACATTCTCCGTCAGGCTTTTGAGACCACTGTATGTCAGCCATGTATACATTGTCGCGGTGAACGTTCGGACTCCCAGTGCTTTCCGGAGGTTGTAGTTGAATAGGCATTCTATCTTGTATACCCCCTGATTCCCTAGCATGGACATGTCTACGGCTCTGAACCACATTGGGTTCCTCAAAGTGTCGTAGAAAACCCCTGACAGCATCTTCTCTCTCCAGTGGATGTGGTTCGATAAATCCGTTCGTATGGAATTTCGAACAGCCGCATTGGAAGTAGAATATCTTCCTGCGTTGGGCTTTCTCCTTCTCATTGCGATGCCTCATCTTGATTGGTTCTGGCGAACAGGGACTGGTCGACTATTTAGAACTCTGCGTTTCGGATCATCCACGTTTGGAGCCCGGCGCGTTCATGTTTTTCCAAAAATTCTTTATAACTAGAATCGGCTTCGGGGTTGCATAATATAATACTTGG
>NW_021031566.1:0-10492 GCF_004153795.1 Camellia sinensis
GGAAATTGAATAAAAATAGAAGTTGATTAAAAATAGAAAGGGAAACTGCATAAAATTAAACACGGAAGTTCATTCAAGATACCACTATACCTTAACGATTTATTTGGAAATTAAATAAAAAAAGGAAATTGAATGGAGATGGAAATTGAATAAAAATAGAAGTTGAATAAAAATAGAAATGGAAACTGCATAAAATTAAACATGGTAGTTCATTCAAGAAACCACTATACCTTAACGATCTATTTGGAAATTAAATAAAAAAGTAAGTTGAATAGAAAAGGAAATTGAATAAAAATAGAAGTTTTATAAAAATAGAAATGGAAACTACATAAAATTAAACGTGGTAGTTCATTCAAGAAACCACTACACCTTAACGATCTATTTGGAAATTAAATAAAAAATGAAATTGCATAGAGGTGTAAATTGAATAAAAATGGAAGTTGAATAAAAATAGAAATGGAAACTTCACAAAATTAAGCATGGAGATTCATTCAAGAAACCACTATACCATAACGATCTCTTTGGAAATTAAATAAAAAAGGAAATTGAATAGAAAAAGGAAATTGAATAAAAATGGAAGTGGAATAAAAATAAAAAATGGAAGTTGCATAAAATTAAGAGTGGAAGTTCATTCAAGAAACCACTACACCTTAACGATCTATTTGGAAATTAAATAAAAATGAAAATTAAATAGAAAATAAAATTGAATAAAAATGGAAGTGGAGTAAAAATAAAAATGGAAGTTGCATAAAATTAAGAATTGAAGTTCATTCAAGAAACCAGTACACCTTAACGATGTATTTGGAAATTAAATAAAAATGGAAATTGAATGGAGATGGAAGTTGAATAAAAATAGAAGTTGAATAAAAATACAAATGGAAACTGCATAAAATTAAGCATGGTAGTTCATTCAAGAAACCACTATACCTTAACGATCTATTCGGAAATTAAATAAAAATGGAAATTGAATAGAAAAGGAAATTGAATAAAAATGGAAGTGGAATAAAAATAAAAATGGAAGTTGCATCAATTTAAGAATGGAAGTTCATTCAAGAAACCACTACACCTTAACGATCTATTTGGAAATTAATTAAAAAAGGAAATTGAATGGAGATGGAAATTGAAGAAAAATAGAAGTTGAATAAAAATAGAAACGGAAACTGCATAAAATGAAAGACGGAAGTTCATTCAAGAAACCACTATACCTTAACGATTTATTTGGAAACTAAATAAAAAAGAAAATTGAATAAAAATGGAAATTTCAAGAAACCACTACACCTTAACGATCTATTTGGAAATTAAATAAAAAAGGAAATTGAAAGGAGATGGAAATTGAAGAAAAATAGAAGTTGAATAAAAATAGAAAGGGAAACTGCATAAAATTAAACACGGAAGTTCATTCACGAAACCACTATACCTTAATGATCTATTTGGGAATAAAATATAAAAAGGAAATTGAATGGAGATGGAAATTGAATAAAAACCGAAGTTGAATAAAAATAGAAATGGAAACTGCATAAAATTAAACGTTGAAGTTCATTTAAGAAACCACTACACCTTAACGATTTCTTTGGAAATTAAATAAAAAAGGAAATTGAATGGAGATGGAAATTGAATAAAAGTACAAGTTGAATAAAAATAGAAACGGAAACTGCATAAAATGAAAGACGGAAGTTCATTCAAGAAACCACTATACCTTAACGATTTATTTGGAAACTAAATAAAAAAGAAAATTGAATAAAAATGGAAATGGAATGAAAATAAAAATGAAAGTTTCATAAGATTAAAAATGGAAGTTCATTCAAGATACCACCATACCATAACGATCTATTTGGCACTTAAATAAAAAACGAAAATGAATAGAAAATGAAATTGAATAAAAATGGAAGTTGAATACAAACAAAAATAGAAGTTGCATAAAATTAAAACGGAAGTCTATGCAAGAAACCACTATACCTTAACTATCTATTTGGAAATTACAGAAAAAAAGGAAATTGAATAGAAAATAAAATTGAATAAAAATCGAAGTTGAATAAAAATAAAAATGGAAGTTGCATAAAACTAAAAATGAAAGTTCATTCAAGAAACTTCTATACCTTAACGATCTATTTTGGAAATTAAATAAAAAATAAAATTTTATAGAAAAAGAAATTGAATAAAAATGGAAGTGGAATAAAATACCAATGGAAGTTGCATAAAATTAAAAATGGAAGTTCATTCAAAAAACCACTATACCTTAACGATCTATTTGGAAATTAAACAAAAATGGAAATTGAATAGAAAAGGAAATTGAATAAAAATGGAAGTGAAATGAAAATAAAAATGGAAGCTGCAGAAAATTAAGAATGGAAGTTCATTCAAGAAACCACTACACCTTAACGTCCTATTTGGAAATAAAAAAAAATGGTAATTGAATGGAGATGGAAATTGAATAAATATAGAAGTTGAATAAAAATAGAAATGGAAGTTGCATAAAATTAAGAATTGAAATTCATTCAAAAACCACTACACCTTAACGATCTATTTGGAAATTCAATAAAAAAGGAAATTGAATGGAGATGGAAATTGAATAAAAATAGAAGTTGAATAAAAATAGGAAGGGAAACTGCATAAAATTAAACACGGAAGTTCATTCAAGAAACCACTATACGTTAACGATCTATTTGGAAATGAAATAAAAAAAGGAAATTGAATGGAGATGGAAATTGAATAAAAATAGAAGTTGAATAAAAATAGAAATGGAAACTGCATAAAATTAATCGCGGAAGTTCATTCAAGAAACCACTACACCTTAACTATCTATTTGGAAATTAAATAAAAAATGGAATTGAATGGAGGTGGAAATTGAATAAAATTAGAAGTTTAATAAAAATAGAAATGGAATTTGCATAAAATTAAACATGGAAGTCCATTCAAGAAATCACTATACCTTAACGTTCTCTTTGGAAATTAAATAAAAAAGGAAATTGAATAGAAATGGAAATTGAATAAAAATGGAAGTGGAATAAAAATAAAAATGAAGTTCCCTAAAATTAAGAATGGAAGTTCATTCAAGAAACCCCAACACATTAACGATCTATTTGGAAACTAAATAAAAATGAAAATTGAACGGAGGTGGAAATTGAATAAAATTAGAAGTTTAATAAAAATAGAAATGGAAATTGCATAAAATTAAACATGGAAGTTCATTCAAGGAACCCCTATACCTTAATGATCTATTTGGAAATTAAATAAAAATAGAAATTGAAGAGAAAAAGGAAATTGAATAAAAATGGAAGTGGAATAAAAATCAAAATGGTAGTTGCATAAAATTAAGAGTGGAAGTTAATTCAAGAAACAGTACACCTTAATGACCTATTTGGAAATTAAATAAAAATGGAAATTGAATGGAGATGGAAATTGAATAAAAATAGAAGTTGAATAAAAATAGAAATGTAAACTGCATAAAATTAAACATGGAAGTTCATTCAAGAAACCACTACACCTTAACGATCTATTTGGAAATTAAATGAAAAATGAAATTAAATGGATATGGAAATTGAATAAAAATAGAAGTTGAATAAAAATAGAAAAGGAAACCGCATAAAACTATACGTGAAAGTTCATTCAAGAAACAACTATACCTTAACGATCTATTTGGAAATTAAATTAAAAAGGAAATTGAATAGAAAAGGAAATTGAATAAAAATGGAAGTGGAATAAAAATAAAAATGGTTGTTGCATAAAATTAAGAATGGAAGTTCATTCAAGAAACCCCAACACATTAACGATCTATTTGGAAACTAAATAAAAATGAAAATTGAACGGAGGTGGAAATTGAATAAAATTAGAAGTTTAATAAAAATAGAAATGGAAATTGCATAAAATTAAACATGAATAAGAAAAGGAAATTGAATGGGGATGGAAATTGAATAAAAATAGAAGTTGAATAAAAATAGAAATGGAAACTGCATAAAATGAAACACGGAAGTTCATTCAAGAAACCAATATACCTTAAAAATAAAAATTAAATAAAAAAGAAAATTGAATAAAAATGGAAGTGGAATAAAAATAAAAATGAAGTTCCCTAAAATTAAGAATGGAAGTTCATTCAAGAAACCCCAACACATTAACGATCTATTTGGAAACTAAATAAAAATGAAAATTGAACGGAGGTGGAAATTGAATAAAATTAGAAGTTTAATAAAAATAGAAATGGAAATTGCATAAAATTAAACATGGAAGTTCATTCAAGAAACCACTATACCTTAACGATCTATTTGGAAATTACATAAAGAAGGAAATTAAATAGAAAAGAAAATTGAATAAAAATAGAAGTTGAATAAAAATAGAAATGGAAACATCATAAAATTAAACATGGAAGTTCATTCAAGAAACCACTATACCTTAACAATCGATTTGGAAATTAAATAAAAATGGAAATTGAAAGGAGATTGAAATTGAATAAAAATAGAAGTTGAATAAAAATAGAAATGGAAACAGCATAAAATTAAACATGGACGTTCATTCAAGAAACCACTATACGTTAACAATCGATTTGGAAATTAAATAAAAATGGAAATTGAAAGGAGATTGAAATTGAATAAAAATAGAAGTTGAATAAAAACAGAAATGGAAACTGCATAAAATTAAGCATGGTAGTTCATTCAAGAAACCACTACACCATAACGACCTATTTGGAAATTAAATAAAAAAGGAAATCGAATAGAAAAAGAAATTGAATAGAAATACAAGTTGAATAAAAATAGAACTGGAAACTGCATAAAATTAAACGTGGAAGTTCATTCAAGAAACCACTACACCCTAATGATCTATTTAGAAATTAAATAAAAAATGAAATTGAATGGTGGTGGAAATTGAATAAAACTAGAAGCTGAATAAAAATATAAATGGAAACTTCGTGGAATTAAACATGGAAGTTCATTCAAGAAACCACTATACCTTAACGATCTCTTTGGAAATTAAATAAAAAAAGAAATAGAATAGAAAGGGAAATAGAATAAAAATGGAAGTGGAATAAAAATAAAAAAAGAAGTTGCATAAAATTAAGAATGGAAGTTCAGAAACCACTTTACCTTAACGATCTATTTGGAAATTAAATAAAAATGGAAATTGAATGGAGATGGAAATTTAATAAAAATAGATGTTGAATAAAAATAGAAATGGAAACTGCATAAAATTAAACATGGAAGTTCATTAAAGAAACCACTATACCTTAACGGTCTATTTGGAAAGTAAATAAAAATGGAAATTGAATAGAAAAGGAAATTGAATAAACATGGATGTGGAATAAAAATAAAAATGGAAGTTGCATAAAATTAAGAATGGAAGTTCATTCCAGAAACCACTACACCTTAACGATCAATTTGGAAAGTAAATAAAAACGGAAATTGAACGGAGATGGAAATTAAATAAAAATAGAAGTTGAATAAAAATAGAAATGGAAATTGCATAAAATTAAACACGGAAGTTCATTCAAGAAACCACTATACCTTAACGATCTATTTGGAAATGATATAAAAAAAGGAAATTGAATGGAGATGGAAATTGAATAAAAGTAGAAGTTGAGTAAAAATAGAAATGGAAACTACAGAAAATTAAATGTGGAAGTTCATTTAAAAAACCAGTACACCTTAACGATCTATTTGGAAATTAAATAAAAATGGAAATTGAATGGAGATGGAAATTGAATAAAAATAGAAGTTAAATAAAAATAGAAATGGAAACTGTATAAAATTAAACATGGAAGTTCATTCAAGAAACCACTATACCTTAATGATCAATTTGGAAATTAAATAAAAAAGTAAACTGAGTAGAAAAGGAAATTGAATAAAAATGGAAGTTGCATAAGATTAAAAATGGAAGTTTATTCAAGAAACCACTATACCATAACGATCTATTTGTAACTTAAATAAAAAACAAAAATGAATAGAAAATGAAATTGAATAAAAATGGAAGTTGAATACAAACAAAAATAGAAGTTGCATAAAATTAAAAATGGAAGTCTATTCAAGAAACCACTATACCTTAACGATCTATTTGGAATTTACCATAACGATTTATTTGGAAATTAAATAAAAAAGGAAAATGAATAGGAAAATTCTTAACAGCATAAAATTAAACATGGAAGTTCATTCAAGAAACCACTATACCTTAACAATCTATTTGGAAATTAAATAAAAATGGAAATTGTATGGAGAGTGAAATTGAATAAAAATAGAAGTTGAATAAAAACAGAAATGGAAACTGCATAAAATTAAACACGGTAGTTCATTCAAGAAACCACTACACCTTAATGATCTATTTGGAAATTAAATAAAAAATGAAATTGAATGGAGGTGGAAATTAAAAAAAAATAGAAGTTGAATAAAAATAGAAATGGAAAGTTCACAAAATTAAACATGGAAGTTCATTCAAGAAACCACTATACCTTTACGATCTCTTTAGAAATTAAATAAAAAAAGAAATAGAATAGAAAGGGAAATAGAATAAAAATGGAAGTGGAATAAAAATAAAAATAAAGTTCCGTAAAATTAAGAATGGAAGTTTATTCAAGAAACCACAACCCCTTAATGATCTATTTGGAAATTAAATAGAAATGGCAATTGAATGGAGATGGAAATTTAATAAAAATAGATGTTGAATAAAAATAGAAATGGAAACTGCATAAAATTAAACATGGAAGTTCATTGAAGAAACGATTATACCTTAACGATCTATTTGGAAAGTAAATAAAAATGGAAATTGAATAGAAAATGAAATTGAATAAAAATGGAAGTTGAATAAAAATAAAAATGGAAGTTGCATAAAATTAAGAAGGGAAGTTCATTCAAGAAACCACTACACCTTCACTATCAATTTGGAAATTAAATAAAAACGGAAATTGAACGGAGATGGAAATTGAATAAAAATAGAAGTTGAATAAAAATAGAAATGGAAATTTCATAAAATTAAACACGGAATTTCATTCAAGAAACCACTATACCTTAACGATACACATGGCTCAGAAACCTGGGCCAAACTTACAACAGTGATTATATATATCATATTCACATTCTTATCCAATATCAACAAACAAATGAAGACTCAAGCTCAAATCAAAACACTTCATACTTCCAGATTATACACATTTTAGTGTTGTATCAATAAAAACACTTCATATAAATAAGCACACATTAAAAGTGATGCTAATGAGCCATCCCCTATCTCCTCCCAAAAACAAAATCCGGTTTAGAAGGTCCCCATCCCCTATCTTCCCCTAAAAACCATGGAGTACATCCCTATCTCCTCCCATACAAAACAATGTATGCAAATGCAATGCTCCAATCAATTACAGTATTTTCTGTATCAATGCAATAGTACAAATTAATGACTTAACCAATGCTGATTAGTTCAGTTATTTCCTAATCCATTGCAATGTCTACAACAAAGTCACGACATCCTCCACCGATAGTCCAAAACAGTTATTTCTAAGACTGGAAATAAATATTACCAACAATTCAACAGGCGATGTGAATTTACATTAATTTCAACTACACCTTTAATCAACAAATTTCCCCAATTTCTTGAATTTAAACCAATTTTCCCGAATCGTTAAAGTTAATTATACCAAATTAATTAATTAATACAACTATGGGTTTTTCCAAAATTTCAAGTATTCCCAACATATTCAAAATACCAAAACTTAACCAAACTTTATTAAAATGGAGTAGGAACCCATACCTCGAGAAAAAAACCCAAATGGTTTGAAGACAGATATGAGTGCCCAAAATTTACTAATTGCTCCAAATCACCAAATGTTCAGATTAAATGAAAGCCCTCGACTCCCTCTAATTTTTATAAAGCAACTGGGTAGAAACACACTCAATAGATCAAACCTAGAGAGAAGCGTGAGTGGAGAGAGAGAAAGTCGGACCTAGGTTTTGGAATAAAAGAAGATGAAAAAAGATCGATCAAAACCCGCTGTGCGTTATATAAACTGGACAGGGCTCGCTCGAGCGAGGACATGGTCGGCTCGAGCGACCAGACACCAAGAGAATAAACCTCGCTCGAGCAAAGAAAAAGCATCCGCTCGAAGCCAAGAATGCAATCACAGGTCCATACTGGGAGCCATCTCTCGCTCGAGCGACTAAACCCCAGCTCGAGAGCGAAGACCAAAAAACAAACAAGCTCGTCTCGGGAGTGACCAACTCCTCGCTCGAGCGAATAACCAAAAATCTGGACAGCAACACTGGTTTCTTAAACCCAACCAACCTGAAACAAAACCGCCCAACACATCCTATAACTTCCAAAATAAAGAAAATAAGGGACACCAACAACATCATAGCAATGGCAGGAATCTACGAAAACCTAATCCGGATAACAATAATCCAAATGGGAAAAGACCGAGGTCGCTATAGATTGTGAAGTATAGTGCGTTTTCTTGATGAACTTCCACGTTTAATTTTATGCTATTTTCCATTTCTATTTTTATCAACTTTCAAATTTTTATTCCAATTTCATCTCCATTAATTTCCGTTTTATTTAATTTTCCAATAGATCGTTTAGGTGTAGTGATTTCTGAATGAACTCCATGCTTAATTTTATTGCAAACTTCATTTTTATTTTTAAATTCCATTTCCATTTTTTATTCAGTTTCCTTTTCTATTCCAATTTCCATTTCTAGTCTATTCCAATAAATCGTTAAAGGGTATAGGGGGTTTCTTGGAATGCAAACTTTCCACCTGTTTAATTTTATCAACTTCCAATTGTATTTCTTATTCCACTTTCATTTTTATTCAAGTCTTCCATCTTTCTATTCAATTTCATTTTTTATTTAATTTGCCAAAGTAGATCGTTAAGCTATAGTGGTCTTCTTGAATGAACCTGTTCATTTTTAGATTTTATGCGACTTCCATTTTTATAATTTGTATTCAACTTCGATTTTATTTCAATTTTTTTTAATTGTCAACTTTATTTGTTTGTATCTTAATTTCGCAAATAGATCGTCTAAGGTGTAGTTGGCTTCGCCCCTTGCAATAGACTTCACCATTTTTATTTTATCAATCCTCTATTTTTGATTTTTATTCATTTCTTTTCCTATTCATTTTCCTTTTTTATTAATTCCAAATAAATCGTTATGGTATAGTGGTATCTCTGAATAATACTTCCATTTTTTTACTTTTATGCAACTTTACATTTTTATTTTTATTCCACTTTCCATTTTTACTCAATTTTCCTTTTTATTTAATTTCCAAATAGATCGTAAGCGTATATAGTTTCTTGAACAAACTTTCCTTTTTATTTTTATTCAACATCGATTTTATTTCAATTTTTCTTTTCTATCAATTCCGTGTCCATTCAGTTTCTTTTTTATTTAATTTCCAAAGGGATCGTTAAGGTTAGTGGTTTTCTGATGAATTTCAACGTTTTAATTTTATGCAGTTTCCATTTCTACTTTTATTCAACTTCTATTTTTTTCAATTCCCATTCCCATTCAATTCCTTTTTTTATTTCATTTCCAAAATGATCGTTAAGGTATAGTGGTTTCTTGAATGAACTTCCGTGTTTAATTTTATGCAGTTTCCATTTCTATTTTTCTATTCAACTTCTATTTTTTAATTCAATTTCCATCTCCATTCAATTACCATTTTTATTTAATTTGCAAAATAATCGTTAAGTGTAGTGGTTTCTTGAATGAACATCCATTCTTAATTTTATGCAACATCCATTTTGATTTATATTCCACTTCCATTTTTATTCAATTTCCTTTTCTATTCAATTTCCTTTTTATTTAATTTCCAAATAGATCGTTAAGGTATCAGTAGTTTTCTTGAATCGAACTTTCATTTTTAATTTTACGCCAACTTTCATTTTTTATTTTTATTCAACTTCGATTTTTATTCAATTTTCTTTTCTATTTCAATTTCCTTTTTTTATGTTAATTTCCAAATAGATAGTTAAGGTATTAGTGGTTTCTTTGAATAGACTTCCATTTTTAATTTTATGCAACTTCTATTTTTGTTTGTATTCAACTTCCATTTTTATTCAATTTCATTTCTATTCATTTTTCTTTTTTATTTAAGTTCCAAATAGATCGTTTATGGTATAGTGGTTTTGAATGAACTTCCATTTTTAATCTTATGCAACTTCCATTTTTATTTTTATTCCACTTCCATTTTTGATTCAATTTCCTTTTCTATTCAGTTTACTTTTTTATTTAATTTCAAATAGATCGTTAAGGTATATGGTTTCTTGAATGAACTTCCATTTTAATTTTATGCACGTTTCTATTTCTATTTTTATTTAACTTCTATTTTTTATTCAATTTCCATCTCCATTCAATTTCCTTTTTTATTTAATTTCCAAATTGATCGTTAAGGTGTAGTGGTTTCTTGAATGAACTTCCACGTTTAATTTTCTGCAGTTTCCATTTCTATTTTTATTCAACTTCTACTTTTTTTCAATTTCCATCTCCATTCAATTTCCTTTTTTTATTTTCATTTCCAAAGTA
>NW_021031567.1:0-20490 GCF_004153795.1 Camellia sinensis
AGGGCAACAAAATTATGCGACCGGCCAATAAAGTGGTTTGCCGACCGGAAACAAAATTGCCGATGGAAAGAAAAGACCAGCCGGTGGCCTCCAGCCACTGCCGGTGGTGTATGCGGGATGTCTCACAAGGCATTCCCTGCCCGCCTAAGGCAAAACAAAAGTGTTTGGTGCAAAACCAGACACTAAATAGTCGAGTTGGGATCCTGAGGTAAGCTGCGCGAGCCGAGACCTCAGGGAACTCCACGAACACAAACATGGAAGATCACTGTGTTTCAACATAGTTGACGTCCAAAGTCTTGAGGACGGTCAAAAATGCGGGTGTCTAAGATGTGCTATGTCAACGTGTTTGGTGTTCAGAGGCAGGATTATACATATGTGCAAATTAATAGATTCAGACAAATATGGGTGCAGTGTGTGTCAGTGGAATACAGTGTGCGCCGTGTGTTTGGGTGATTCAGGGCTAGTGCAGTGTTGTGTGGCATGTGTTCAGTCACAAGCAGATATCAGTTGTATGTATGTTTTACAGTTCAAACTACGTCTATGGTGCATCAGAATTTCAGCAGTTAAGAGTATAACTAACTATGGCAGTTTGTATCCTACATGCAGAAAGTAAAACAGAAGATTGAAAAGATTACCTCGGAAGTGCCGAATGACAGGATGGGAGGTAGGCCGCGTAAGTTAGTAGCTCATGCGCCGCGTACCTCTCAAAGCTCCGGGAACTGACGCCGGGCCGTCTAGGCAGAACGTGATCGCCCGGCCGGTAGGTCGCCGGGTCGAATGGGCGCGTCGCCTCAGTTTGGTAAGAGCTCGGACCCGGGATCCATCTCTGTCGGGGGGAGTCCCGCCACGATGGAATGTCGTCCGCCATGTAGAGAAAGGTGTGAAAATGGGCCCGGAAAGTGAAAAACCGGGTCGGTAATACGAAGAGTCAACTTGAAAAGTCAAACTCCGAGAGGGTCGGAAATGGCCGGGAAGGCCGAAATGTGAAAGGGCACGGAAATGAAGAGGAAAAGTGAGGGAACGAACCCCAAAAGGCTAGAACGCCAAACGAGGGCACCGAAACAAAATGTGATCGGTTTGGAAAACGTCCGAATAAACGCGAAGAGCAACGCGAATCGACGACAAACGGGCGTTTAGAACGCGAAGAAACGGAGAGAACGAGAAGAGAAAAAGCTCTAGAGAGAGAGAGCAAAGGATTTTGGTTGTGGAGGAAATGAGGAAATTAGGGCTTGAAAGCCCTATTTTATAACACCCAAGGTGAAAAGTCAAAACTGCCGCACCGCAACTGTTTGCCGGTCGGCAATGTTTGTGCGGCGGCACTTTTTTGTGCCGATGGAATTGTTTTGTGCCGATGGCCAGCCGGTGCCTCATCTTTCGGCCGGTGGGTTCCCACAGCCTTGTTTAGGCCATTTGAGCTGTTTTGGGTCTTCATAGCTCAAGAAAGTGCAAGAAGTGATCTCCGACGTTCAACCGGCCTCCGTTCTGACGCGGGCCGTGTCTCAGTGCGTAGGCCACTCGAATTCATGCAAGGTGTGATCCTTTTGTATCCTTTAAATTCAAAAGTTGCCCCATGGTGTGTTGCCACAAGTTTCATCACACTACTTCTGTGCATTGCATCGCGCTGTCGCGCGCCACACATTTGCATTGTTTATGCACGTGTTACATGCATTGGCAACACGCACCCCTTTGCATTGTCGTGCACATTTCTTCATGCGTCATCATTGCATTTCCATTCATGCATTGTCATGCATTCCGAATACGTCGTTGTCGCATTAAGCCCATTTCATTCCGAGGAGATTTAGGCGGTGCGTGTCCACACGTAAGCATCGCACTGTTTGTGCATTTCAAAAACCTCGCGCTGTCTGCGCATCGCGCACTGTTTTGTGGATTTCCAACCCTCGCGCTGTTCCGCGCATCGCACTGTTTTTGCTGCATTCAAAACCATCGCACTGTTTTTGTGCATTTGCATTCCGTCGCGCTTTTGCGCATCTCATTTGCATCTGCGTAGACCGATGTTAATCTTTTACTTGCGTTAGACCGCATGTTAATTACATTACCTGCGTGACGCATGTTTGTAATCATTTTCTTTACTTGCGTTTAGACCGCATGTTATTCCTTACTTGCGTAGACCGCATGTTATTCTTTACCTTTGCGTAGACCGCATGTTAATTACATTACCTGCGTAGACCGCATGTTTGTAATCATTCTTTCTTGCGTAGACGCATGTTATTCTTTACTTGCGTAGAAAAACCGCCCCCCATGATAATTCTTTGCTTGCGTAGACCCGTGCTTTAATTTCATTACCTTGCGTAGACCGCATGTTTTGACTGGCGTTGACGCATCTTAATTCCATTACCTGCGTAGACCGCATGTTTAGATTGCGTAGACCGCATGCTTAATTCCCATTACTTGCGTAGACGCATGATAATTCTTTGATTGCGTAGACCGCGTGCTTAATTCATTACCTGCGTAGACCGCATTGTTGACTGCGTTAGACCGCCATGCTTAATTCCAGTTACCTGCGTAGACCGCATGTTTAGATTGCGTAGACCGCGTGCTTAATTTCATTTTACTTGCGTAACGCATGTTTTGATTGCGGTTAGACCGGCATTGATTTATCATTTCAATACCTGCGTAGACCGCCATGTTTTGGATTGCGTAGACGCCATGATTTATCGATTTCATTACCTGCGTAGACCGCATGTTTTGATTGCGTAGCCGCATCTAATTCATTTTACCTGCGTAGACCACATGTTGTTCAATACCTGCGTTAGACCGCATGTTTTGATTGCGTAGACCGAATGATTTATCCAATTTTCAATTACCTGCGTAGACCGCATGTTTTGATTGCGTAGACCGCATGATTTATCGATTTCATTACCTGCGTAGACCGCATGTTTTGACTGCCGTTAGACCGCATGTTATTCAAAATCTCATTAACCTGCGTAGACTGTAAGACACCCCCATTTTTGACGGCCCTAAGATCGGCCTTTTCTTTTTGATTACCGATGATGACAATTAGAATGTGTTCTCACAAAATTCTCAGTAAGAGATAGAATTTAAGTTTTAATCCAACATTCACCAATTTTTTGCCAAACTATATTTAGACCTTAAAACCCTCTTTTCAAAATATGTTTTTTTTTTAAATGTTTCTACATGTCCCGAGCTTCCATTTCGATTAAAATATTGTTTTTTTTTTTTTTTCCACTTTTCAGTAAACCGAGTAAGGGACAAAGTGGAAATTAAATGAAGGGAGGTGAAATTTTGAAAAATATTTAAAAATATCTTCTTTATAGGTTGGAGTGAAGGAATAGGAGGGGGGAAAGAAAGCTGGTTTAGGAAAAGGATGAGTAATCAAATCATTAAGAAGGATGAGCAGTCTTCACTAAATTTAGGCATTTCTGTTTGTACACTTGGAATTTAAATGTGAGGCTACCACCATGTAGGAAAGAGACTTCTGGGGCTTCAATTTAGACCCAAGAACCACCTTAGACCAAGTCCAAATAAGGGAATGATGCCATTTGGAAGTTGAGCTGTAAGAGCAGATTTTGTTGATCTAGCCCGTAGACAAGCCTTCACTAAATTAGGCATATCTCTTTGTACACTGGGAATTTAAATGTGAGTCCACCACCACTGCGAAAGTAGACTTCTGGGATTCAATTTGGACAAAGAACGGCCTTAAAACCAAGTCCATTATGGCGGGAAGGATATGCCCATTGAAGTTGGGCTTAAAAGCAGATTTTGTTGATTCGACCAAACAACCAATAACCCATTTTTTCCTGGTTTTGTTTCGGTTGGGACAACCCATTTACCCATTTTTGAGCCATTCAAGTGCATCCACTCACCCTCCATTATACCTATCATCCTCCAAGTCAAAAAGATATTTTGTTTCATCCATAAAGGAGTATCCATGGCAAACCACTTGAAAATTTGCCCTCCTATCACATTCTTGTCTCCCACCCTTGTCTCCCACCTTCTTTTTGACCTTTACTCTCCCTCATTGCCTATATAAGAATGATCATATTGTAGAGAGGAGGAGGACCACGAAATTGAAGAGAAAGGAGTGAGGAAAAGAGTGAAAAAAGAGAGAAAATTTGAGTTGTTTAGCCAAAAATATTTCTATCTTCCATATACACCCCATACCTCCATTAGCTACTGAAATTCCTCATTTCCATACACCAAATACTCCAAAAATTCTGATATAGCCAAAGATCAATGCCTCGATCATTAAGAAGAATTTTAGTATTGAAAGTGATAAAACTTGAGAGTTTGGCCCACTTTTCCATTACCACAAACTCCATAAACTCCATAATTTCGAATTGAGGGATTTGAGAACACACTTCCTACACTGAGGGTGATCAGAGGAAGTTTGGAAATCAAGAAGTTCAATTTTCTTTGGAAGGTGAATTTTTAATCCTTTCATTTTCTTTATATTTTTATATTTATATTTCTTGCTTCTTATTTCATTGGTTTTGTTATAATCCAAGTAGTTTGTTTATCTTCATATTTATTTTGCTTACTTTTATATTTCATAGTGTGTTTTATAATCCTAGTGGTTTGTTTCGCTCATAATTATTTATTTATTTATTTTTCGCATGCTTATTTCATATTAGTTTTGTTGTAATCTTGCGCATGTTTTACCTTCATATTTATTTTTTTTTTCGTGTATTAGTCTCATATTTAGTCCGTTATAATCTACATGTTCTATCTTAATTTGTTTTATTGCTTTAGGCTTATAATTGTGAGTTGCACTTTTTTTTATTTATTTTCTTTTCTTTTTAATCTAACGGTTAGGGTTAGTTGAGCCACCTACATATTTTTTTTGTTGTTCCTTTTCTTGTTGCAACAGAAGGTTTTGCTTGGCCTAGTTTCGCCGGCCGGCCTATTTGCGGTTCGGTTAGCTTCTTCCGAACAAGTTGCGTAATCTCCCCAATATTGGACCAATTTCCGCCCGGCGGTTCTAAAGAACATGAAGCTTTTTATTTATTTATTTATTTTATTTGATGTATGTGAGGTTTTATTCTGTAATATTCTCCTCATCCCTCTCTAATTTGGTTTGTAATTAATTTTCTTTAAATGTTGTAATAATTCCCCGCCCTCTTCTTTCGTATCCCGTTCTTTTACTCGCTTTCTTGTATTTGTACAAAAACATCATATTATTTTTATATAGTTATGCTTTGCATCCATGTTTCATGCATCTTGATATCGGCTAAGTTTGCATGTGGATTTAATCAAATCCTATGTGATTATGTGCGCTACCTTCATGTTCTATTGAGATGATTCACATATCATATTTTAGAAGCCCGAATCTTTAGTTGCATCTTCATGAGTGAATTGCATTAGGATTTTGTATATAAGATCATGCATATTTTACTAACTTTGTTTGCAGCTTGTTCGTGGGACGTCAAACAATGTGAGTTTATGCTTTAGCATCCGTATCGTGTGTGTGTTTTCTTACTATGCTAGCATTCTACCATGAGGCTGTTGCTTTATATGAATAACTCTATGAAATGCCAGGTGGATGGAGGTTGTTAGTCGCTTAAATTGGAAATGATGTTGATTTTTGATGCTTTGTAAATCAATTTATTTTGGTTGTACATCGTCAAAAACTCTTTCAAAATGCATGATGTCAAATTACTCCAAAATGAATGGCATAGTCTATACTTGTATGCTTCACATAGTAAATTTTAGGATTTATTAACTAATCAGAACATGAACATATAAATAAAATAAAATTCTATCATGGTTATAAAGGCCGATCTTTGATCGGGTGAGGCGGGGGTGCTCATTATTGACACTTCCCCTCTCATACCTAAGTTTCCGAGCCAAGCATCCTTGGTTACGACGAACAGTGGCCTTTGCACGGTTTATGGTTTTCCTAATTTTCCCAAAATAAATATTAGTGGCGACTCTGAGATCTGATGACGCAGTCCATTTTTGACAAAATTGCAAATAAAATGGATTTTCCAATAAAAGTTGCAAATCTGGACTTCATCTAGTTTCACATTGCACTCATGAGAATAGAATCAAAGAGAATCTCGGGGGTCGGAACTGTTTAAACGCGGGGGGGTACCCCCGCGGCATGTTACAGACCCATGTTCTTGATTGCGTTAAGACCGACTTATCAATTACATACCTGCGTAAGATCCGCATGTTTCAACTGCGTAGACCGCAATTTGTTAAACTTCATTATCTGCGTAGATCCGCATGCTTAATGATCAATTTGTTGCCTGCGTAGACCGCATGCTCCACTTACATTTTGTATTTTCACAGCATTGTTATGCCCCCCCACTTGGCTTTGCGCTGTCACGCATTTCAGTATGCTATTGGTGCATGTTGCTAACAATATTGTACCTGTTAAGTTTGTTTTCTTTCAGGCACGATATTGTGTATGACGGTCATTTGAAGCTAGTGCAACCAGACGAGCCGCACAGTGTATTGTACTCCCGAGTGAGACGTATTGAGAATTCCATAATCTCTACATCCTTTTGCATTGTAGTGTAGTTTTTTATGCTAGCTTAAAACTGTCGCAATGTTTGCTTATTACAGCTTTCTTTGCATGATCATAGTTATGCTCGGCTTCGTGGCATTTGTCTTGACATCTTGCCCCTGCCTTCGGGCGCATAATCTTATTTTGTCTTGCATGTTTGTCTAAGTCTGTCGGCCTTGTTATGACTTTCGAGTTTTTCAAAGAGAGCGGCAACTGTAGACACCCCATATTTGACCGCTCCTTCCAAGACTTGACGTCACTGTTGAACCACAACGGTGATCTTCCATGTTTGTTTCGTTTAGGGTTCCCGGAGGCCTCGGCTCGCGCGCCTTGCCTCAGGATCCCCGAATCGACCGTTTAGTGTCTGGTTTTTGCACCAAACACTTGCATCCTGGCCTTTGAAGAGCATGGTGGGCTTGTAGACCATCCCCACCCACCACCGGGCAGTTGCTAGATGCACCGGGCTGGTTTTTTGCGCCACCGCAATATAGTTGTGCCGGGCCGGCACTCTTTGTGCCGGTCAGCCACTATTTGTTGCGACCGGCACTTTTTTGCCAAGATGGCATTTTTGGCCGGCCGATTGCTGGTTCATCTGCTTTTTGCAGATCATTTTTAGACAGCTGTATTGCTTTGCTCCCCTCCCATACCACGTGTATGGAGGGATTTCCCCTCTTGCATAGGCGTTGTCTTGTAAGCTTTACAAGAGGCATATAGAGAGAGGCCTCTCGAAGGCAAAGGGGCGAAGCTTTTAAGACATTTTTGGAGAGAAAAATTACAGACCAAGCTCTGGTTTTTCTAGGGTTAGGGTTAGATATACCACATTCTATCTCTCTTTCCCCTCTCATTTTGTTCACTAGTGTTTTGTGTCTCACTATTGCACCACAAACAACTAGGTTTTCACCTTCCTCTTGAAACACTAGGGTTCTAAGGGCTTGTTCTTTGAGTTTCTTGACTTTGGTTGGAGGCCAAAGGAGGCCATGGACAACCATTGTTGAAGAGGATACAAGGGTAAGAAACTAGTCCCTTTCCCCCATTTTTTGAATTGATTTTCACCTGTCTTAGAGCTGTTTTTGTGATTATTGTTATAACGATAAAAAGTTCTGTTTCTTAGCCTCTTTATTGTTTTATTAAGAGTGTTTTTGTTTGAGGGTTGTTGACCACCCCCTTAGGCTCCACGGCTCATTTTGAGTCCATTTTGTATTAGCTCCGGGATTTTGGTGTTGGGGTCTCTTCACACTGAAATCTTGAGGGAATTTCAGTGGTGAAGATGATGCTTGAAGTTCCCAAGAAGGAGAGGTGCACCCCTCTCCTGATTGTCCTTTGAAATGTACATATTTTGGCTCTTAAGGAATGCCTATGCTTGAGGTGTGTGTTGAGCATGTTTTGTTTGTTTTTCATGCTTATATATGTCTATAATATACATGGATTTCAAGTTGTTTTGGCACTCCATGCATGTTTAGCATAGTTGCATGTATGCCTTGTTTATGCCTTAATGTGTCTTATGGTTGTTAGCCTTTGTTGGACATTTTAGGCTTTAAGTTCTTGTGAAGATATTGCTTATTTTGCATGTTCTAGTCTGCCATAGTCGTTTGGGTTGATCTTTGATGCTTGATATAGCTCCTTTGTATTGGGCACTTGTTTGGCGCTGTAGAGTCAATGATGCATGTGTATGCATGCCACTTGCATTGTTTGGTGATTTGGGATATTCTACTAATGCATTTCCAGTCCATTTCATGCTTTTTTGATTGCTTGCAATGCTCTTATAATGACTTGAGAAGCATGTGTTGCATTGCTCATGTTTGGCCATGTTGCAATGCTTTTGTATTTGGGCCATTTGATGCCTCTAAAGAACCTTTAGTCCTTGATTAACGTGCTAAAACCTGTCTTTGGTTTGCTTTAATGCATGCCTATTTTGTCTTGTTAAGTATAGCTAATGCACTTGGTTAGACGTTTGAACACCTATGGCCTTTGTTGCATGCTTGACTGATTTGTAAGTTGATATTGGAGTATTTTAGATATGGACTATGCTTTTATTTGCTGCGTAAGTTGACTCTTGTTTGCCCCTTCAAGTGTGCTTGTATGTTGTTTGTTTTGTCTTTAAGTGTTGTCCTATATGTGCATATGTGGTGTGCATGCCATTCTAGCCTCACTTTTAGACTTTGGCCACTGGTTTAGGCCTTATGTAGATGCTCTAATCCATGTAAGTAGAGTCATCTTTGCCATCCATTTGCAATTGGCCATATTGTAATGCTGTATGCTTGCATAGAAGTTTGGCCATCGCCATGGATTGCAGTCGTTACTGTATCCTAGGTTGCATTAGCATTTGCATGCATTCCTTGTCCCTTGACTTGGGTGTAGGGTTGGGAGTGTTGTTTGATTGGTTTAGCAAACATTTTAAATCAAGTTGCATACTTGGTTCCTTTGGGCGCATCATTGCATGAAATGCGTGATTGGTGGTCCGAGAAGCGAGGCCATGTCCCTTTGAGTCATCACAATGATAGAGACATGGTCTGGTGCCTACATGCCTTGAAATTGGTCGCTGCCGATGCTTTGCTTTTGCTCTGTGCCGTATGTTTGCAGTTCTGCATGGAATATCTGCGACGCGCAGTGGTAAGGCCCGCCGGCAATCTTCTTTTCTGCGACCGCTCAATTTTTTGCCGATGGACACATTCCACTGCGTGATGAATTCCTAATCGCGGTGGTCCACTTCCCCCCAGTGCCCAGGGATCGTAACCCCTGAGGTTTTGACAAGCCTCAGAGGAAGTGAGGAATGGAAAACAGGGCAGGCTCTGTGCATTGGTGGCGCGCCGATGGCGTTTCTAGTGTTTAATTAATTTATTTAATTTGTTAATATATATTAGTTAATTTGTAAATATAATTTGTTGCGTAGTATAATTAATTTTATATTTATTCGGTCCCGGGTCGAGCGAGGGCAAGTCTGTAATGAAGTGTGTGTGGGTGGTGTGAGTCTTTTGCAACTCACTATCTATCTTCACCCTTTAACTTTACCGCTTTAATGGTTAGTATTGAGGGCAACGTTTAAATTTAGCATAGCTCATGCTTATGCAGTGTGATCCATGCTTTGTATGCACGCATTAGGTCGGCTACGTCACGCTAATTTGCACATTCGTACTCAAATCAAAAATTGATATGTGGATCAATTGTGCATTTTCACATGCAATGTTTGGTAGCCCGAGCCTATTCTAGCAACAGATACTTTGTATGCCGACTGCATTAGGCACTTAACTGACTTGGGATCCATGCGATGTTTGCTAACAAGTTTCTTTATTTCGGCACGGAGTACGAATGTTAGTATTTCCGCTTTAGCATATCGAGTAGTGTGAATGTTGCCATCAAACGCAATGCTTAACATGTGGCTAGATGCTTATTGTTTTAAACTGTTTTGGAATGCCTGTGGGTGGGAATGTTGGATTGGTTTAGTTGGAAAACTCGTTGTGAAAATCCCGTATTTTAGCCTCTTGCGAGTATAAAATTCAAAGCATTTTCAAACCGAACGGATATGCAATGTTTAAATTTTCTAATTAGGCAATCTAGTCTATATCTTGGTTGCTGTGCGCATAACATAGTAATTCCTAAGGACTAAATAACTGGTTTTAAGAACACGTAAAGTTTTCATTTCAAAATCGGATATCACGGTTTAGTAAGAGGCCGGTCCTTCGGACCTTCCCCGTCGTACCCAAGCCCCGAGCGGAAAAGAAAACAAAACTCCGCCGTGATGACGGAACATGTGTGGCCTTCGACCGAGTCAGGGTTTCTAATTCTCCACAAAAAATATTTAGGTGGCGACTCTGTATTCCTGAAAGCAGGTCCATGTTTTGGCATACTTTTTTCAAAATCTGTTTCTCAAAACGATTTTGCAGATTTGGACCTCTTTTGGTTAGATTAAGACCGTGACACAATCGAGTGCAAACTGTAGCAGCGAGTCCCCCCGCCCGGACTTGTTACAGCTAGTCTGCAGCTAGCCTTGCACTTTAGGACTTTGATTTACTAGCTATAGTGTATTCAACTTTACTAGCCCTGCACTTTGGGACCCCTAGCATGCTGTATTTGTGATGTGTGCATGATATGGCTTCATTTGATATGTAATTTCAGAGCATGAAATTTTTCCATACTCTCATGTTTATCAATCTTTCATTGTGTTTAAGAGTTGTGCCCTTATGCCTTGTTTGTGAGCTAATTCGGGAGCCAATCTTTCTTGCCATCTTTGTTGCCAGTCTAGCATGTTTTTGGTACCATTTTGACCTGCCTTAGGTCTTTTTTGAGTGCTTTAGGTCAGTTGAGCATTGTTTGGTATGGTTGTAGTGTAAAGCCCTCGACTAGCCCAAACGAACACAATCATGGAAGATCACCGTGTGTTCAAACAGTGACGTCCAAGTCTTGAGGACGGTCAAAAATGGGGTGTCTACACATATGTCATTTCCACACTCTCACATTTTCCGCTCCTTCAATGTGTTTGAGAGTTATGTCTTCATGCCTTGTTGGCGAACCATCAAACGTGCATATTTTCTTTGTGTTATATGCCTTGATCTTAGTATATTTTAGCCACTGTTTTGGTGTATTTAACCTCTATCCGAGGTTGGTTTGGTCATTTAGGCTTAGTATTGTATGCCTATAGTGCTGTGCTCTTTGCTAGCTTTGATGCCTTAGCTTCTAAACATCCCATGCATGCATTGCTTATATGATAGAGCCTTGTGCATGCCACTCTAGCATTGATAGATGAGCATGTTGTTTGCCTGTGTGTTGCATTGCATTGTGTTTGGATCGAACGTTAATCCAAACACGAGAAACGAGGGGCGTTTCATACTTGAAGTGATGAAACACGCGTCATTTCTTGGTCGTCGTCCCCCTTGATTGTGCATGATAGGGTGGAGGCCTTTCGAGTCTTATGTGTGCATTCATTAAGTTTTGTGCAAGCTTGATCCTTCGGCCACCATGCATCGAAAATGCTTGGTTATTGGCTTGAGAGTCAAGTGCCATACTCCTTTGAGCTTGAGATATGATAAGGAGTGTGGAAGTGCATACATTTTCTTGCAAATACACTGTCTTGCCTCTATCTGTGCTCTGTTGTAGCAACAGGAGGAATTTCAGCCCTCAAGGTGTTCTTGAGATCAGAAAGAAGCAATTTGCAAATCGGTGTAATTTTCAAAGATTCAAAAGAGTGCAAACAGAGGCGTCTTGAGGCAAGGCAGTCGATTTCCGGGAGGACGTAACCGAGCATGCATATCTCCCTCGCCCGCGAGGCCATTTATCGCTTTTGCTAGCTAGTTGTAGTTGATTACCTGTGTTGTTATTAATTTAGCTTAGTGCTTTGTAATATTCTAATTAGTTTAGATTAGCTAGTTATTCAATTTGGTTTGTAATAATTAATTAGCTAGAATAGTTAGTTAATTAGTTGGTTTGTAATAGTTAGCTTAATTAGCGTAGCAAGTTAGCTTTCATTTTATTCGGACCCTCCATCGAGAGGGAAAATGTTGTAATAAGTGTGCGTGCGTGTGTGAATGTCTTCCAACCCCACGTCTTTCTCCCTTTTACTTAATTGCTTTCAGTGGTTAGATTAGGGCATGTTTCAATTAGCATATTTATGCTTTGCATGCGTGCATCATTCATTTGTCTTGCATGCACCGGGCTTAGCGCATCATACAAATTGCATTGTATTTTAATACACTTACTTGAATACGTGTTTCAAAGCATGTTATCAAGTGTTGCACTCATATGTCATCTTAGATAGCCGAGCCTATTTAGTTGCATTTTTGCATGTGTTGCATTAGGCATTTCACATAGTTAGGATCAAGCATGATTTTTAACTAGTTTCCTATTTTGGCTCGGAGTACACTGTAAGTGTTTACATTTTAGCATCCTTGCATGTGTGTAAGTGACTGCCATGATAGCATGCTTGCCATGAGGCTATGTGCTTAAGTGATTAATTGCATGACTGCATGTGGATGAAGGCTTCATTACTTGAATTAGAACAATTCATCAAAATGTGAGTTTTAAGCCCACTTGAGGGTGGCAAATCACGTTATTTTAAGCCCACTTGAGGGTGGCAAATTCAAACCATTTTTCGAAAACAAACATGAGATGTTTTGTTCCAAATTGAGTGATTTAGTCTATACTTGTGTGTTGTGCGCATCACATAGTAAGGTTAGCTAATAATCAAACAAGAACACATGTGTTTTCAAAAACAACATATCATGTTAGTCGAGGCGGATCATTTGATCGGGCGAGCGGGGGTGCTCATTTCAGGACCTTTCCCTCTCGTACCCAAGTTTTTGAGCCGAGGCAACTTTGGTGATGGTGGGCACGTGGCCTTAGGCACGAGTCAGAGTTTCCTAAATTTCCCAAAATAAAATATTTAGGTGGCAACTCTGAAATTTGGCAAAGCAGTCCATGTTTGGCGCTTTTTGATTAAAATTGATTTTCTAAAACCAATTGTTAGATTTGGACTCTTTGGTGATTTATCAGTATCACATTACACTTTGTGAGATTAGATTTAGAACCGTGACAGGAGTCTGAATTGTAGTAGCTATGAACCCAATCCTTGCCCTCTCCGAAAGGGGGGTGCGCGGAGGAAGTTCGGGCGGTCTACAGTTTCTGGCGACTCTGTTGGGGATTTAGAGAACTTGACTCGAACTCATGATATGTTGTTTTATCTACACTTATGTATTTCTTTGCATTGCATTTGCATTGGAGTGCCTAGGACACCGTGTTTCTCGTCTGCTATTTCTGAACGGTTTGCCGGAGGCTTGCTTGGAAAAGTGTGCCATAAGGCTAACTGGTTACAGGCTCTGCCACGATGGGAACTGTAGACACCCTATTTTTGACCGTCCTCAAGACTTGGACGTCACCGTTCGCTCGGTGATTATCCATGTTTGTGTTCGTCTTGAGTTCCCGGAAGTCTTGGCTGCGCGCCTTGCCTCAGGATCTCTAGACCTGACTGTTCCGTGTTTGGTTTTAGCACCAAACACTTGTGTCTTCGCCTTGAAGTTAACGGGAAATGGCTTGTTGGCCATCCCCACATTCCACCGGCCTTCCCCTAGCATCACCGGCTGTTTAGGAGTGACGCCGGCCATGGTTTCTTAAAATCAATGGCCGGTCGGCACAATATTCTACCGACCGGCACTTTATTTTGCCGGTAGCATCTTTTGCTGGCCGGTGTGACACCTTTGCACCCTTGAGGCATGGTGCATGCCAGCTGTGCCAGCTGGAATGCACCATCACTCCTCCCCGTGCAGTTTCTGGCTGGTATGAGCCTTTGAACCCCTTAGTTCCTTCTAGAAGGATGAACCCTTCGCTAAGCTTCTTGGAGAAGCTTGGCCAGCTGTTTTAGCTACTCCAAGAAGCCTAGACTCCTTTGCACCCTTTGCCCCTTTCACTTGGCTTCTTGGAGAAGCCAAGAACCATTTGCTTAGGCTATATATAGAGCCCTCCTCCTCCATTGTTAAAGGTTGGGAGTTTTAAACCTAAAAACCAGAGCTTATATACATATATCTGCTAGATATATCATCTCTCTCTATATTTCCCTCTCTCTCCTCCCTTAGTGTGTGTTTGGTAGCCCAAAAGTGCATTTTTACCTTACTTTTGCACTAATACACACACCATTACACCTTGCTCCGAGATTGAGAGGCTTTGAGGGTTGATTCTTGAGGTTTTGGACTGATTTTGATCAGTAGAAGGTGGCTGGAACATCTGTTCTTCAAAGTTTCTTCAAGGGTAATCACTTTGCTATTTGGCCTAGAAATGCATCTTGTGTTTAGGTCATGATTCTTGCATGTGTTAGCCTAATTTCATGAAGGTATTGGCATTACTTTACCATGTTTAAGGCCTGTTGGCCATCTGTTTCAGTCATGCTTGCCATGTTTGGTGTCATCTTTTTGTGTTTTGGCTTGTAAGCCTTGAGCATATTGGCCTCTAACATGTGTAGTTTAGACCATCCTCATGATTTGGCATCATTTAGGATCGTATTTCAGTCCATAAATAATGTTTGTATGCCTGCATATGTGACCTCTTTCATGCTTTGAGGATGTGCGCTTTTATGCCTATAAATGAGTTTTGATGCATGCATCTCATTGGAGCCACTTAAGCTGCCATATCAGTGGGTTTTGGAGTCCATTTTCGCATGCTAAGATTCTGTTTTGTTTGTCTAATTCATGCCATGAATGGTCATGTTAGTGGAAGTAAAGTGTCCCCTTTTTGTGCCTTAGCTTTAGGTCCATTGGCTTGGGTGTTGGCATGAGTGTTTGTCCACCATTTTGGGCACTTTTGGCCACTGTTTTGGGGTGGATTGAGGTCTGCCCCTTTATGGTTTAAATCCACCATTGCATGCTTGTCTCATGTTTGTTGCATGATTGCTTCATTACGTGTTGTAACATGATGATCCTATTGCTTAAATCGCCCATGTTTGCATTGCATTTGCATCTTGCATGCCTAGCATTGCATACTTGCCATGGTAGTTGCATGGCATTTGGCATGCCTTGCATCTTAATCTCATGTTGCATCTTTGAGTCATGTTTGCATAACATGCATTGCATTACTTGGTTTGGGGTGTTAAACCAAGTGTGAGGGTTAAGGAGCGTTCATACTATAAGTGATGTAACACGTCTTAACTCTCGGTCACCGAGGCCCTTGACTTCAACATGATAGGGTCTTGGTCCTCATTTGTGTGTTGCATGCATTTTTACATCAAGTGGCAAGCTTGATCTCTTAGGCTATCATGCACAATTGATGGCTCGATGATCGAGGGCCATGCTTTCCTGAGTTCAATACATGATGGGGAACATGACCATGCTCACATGTGCCTGAAATCCCATGCCATATACTGTCTGTCCTCTGTTGTTGTCAAAACTGTCTTCTGCAGGAAGTTTCTGCCGATCAGTAGTGTTTAGTGCCGACCGGCAATCCTTCCCGGGCCGATAGCTTCATAAACAGCCAATGGGAATTTTCAATGGCCGGTGGACATTTCCTTCAGCCGATGGTGTTCCACAGTGTTCAGGGGACCTATCCCAGAACTTTGGCAATTTTCAGAGAAGCAGGGCAGTGTAAACAGAGGCGGCAGCGGTATGGTACGGACCTCCCGGGCGAGACGGGTTCGAGCATCCATCATTCGCGCATCCCAAGGCGGGGGGCTGTGGCCACCTTTCTTTTTGCCATTTCATTGCTGTTAAATTAATTATGAAATATTCTGGTTAATAATTTATGCGTTTATTATTCGGACGTAATACTTATGGTTGCGATTCAACCATCCGAGTGAGGGCAATTTATGTAGATTAAAGGTGTGGCGTGAGTGTGTGCATGTCTCCACCCCACCCATCTCTTCCCTTTTATTTACCTTGCTTTGAATTGGTAGTAAGAATTTATACACTGTGTATTTTAGCATACACTATGCTAATGCCATGCAGTGCATTCCATATCGATTTGTCTCCTACAACCGTCATCGGCGTTCGGCATCAGTCGATGCTCAACTGCGATCGTATTTCATATATTCCAAGTTGAGTACTTCGTTAAGTGAATAAGTAGCTATTTCACGGCTGCCATAATCTTTAGGAATAACCAGACCTATTATAGTTGCATTTTGCATGTGCTGCATTAGATCCCATCTGTATACATGCATAGTGATTACTAACTAGTTTCCGTTTTTGGCTTGGAGTACTCTGTTTAAGTTTCTTTTTGCTTTGCATCCTTGCGGATGCGTATGGAGTAGTAGTAAATGACAGCATCTTACCCATTGAATGTCTAGTTGCTTATGCCTGATAAAATTGTTGGAATTTGCCTTGTGGGTAAGGTTGGGTTGGCCTGAGTTGGAATAGCTCATATGAAAACACATGTTTGTTTACGGTAACTCTACTTGCGAGGTAGAAACAAATTCAATATATTTTCCAGAAAAACAAGCAGAAGATATGGCAAATGGCTTTATTCCCAAAATTAAGGACAATCTAGTCCTTATACTGTTTTGCTGTGCGCAATAACATTAGGTAATTCTAGGCTAAAATGGTTTAAGAAACACAAACGTTTCAAAAATGGATATCTGGTTAGTAGGGACCGATCTTCGGATCGGGCGAGAGGGGGGTGCCATAGCTTGGACATTCCCCAATCGTTACCCTACTCGCCGAGCCGAGGGCAACTCTGGTGATGACGACATGTGGCCAATCAGGCAGCCATCGTCTGGTTCCTACACATATCCCTCTCATAAAAAATGATTAGGTGGCTGAATCTCTGTCGAGTCGTGGCCGAAAGCAAGCTAGTCCTAGTGTTGGGCACTCTGCTTTTTTCTAGGAAAAATCACTGTTTCTCAAGAAGCGACCTTTGGCCGGATATTGACTCTTTGGTTCAGTTAAGACCGTGACAACAAATCGAGTTCTGAAGCTGTATGTATGGGGGGTCCAATGCGGCATGTCCTACAGTCCTTCTGTGCGAGCATCTGCTGGGGATTCTTGTAAAAAAAGAGCTTGCCACCAGAATACGCGTGCAATAGCCTACTTCTGGATTCCATGTTAAATGCTGTTCTCTCGGCATGCAGTGTGCCTATTCCTGGTGCGCCCTAGGCAACCACAGTGTTTGCCATCTGCATTCCTGAAACGCGTTTGCCGGACGCTTGTCTGTCAAGGGCATGAAACACGAGGTTAAGGCTGAAACCCGGTTATGGCAACTGAACATGCTATGACGAACCACAAACCCCGGTTTTACCGGGGCACCCTTTTCGACCATTTCGACCTAGTGCATATTCGGAATCCATAGTGAACCATTCGAAGTATAGGACAGGCCTGCTTACCCGATTGTTAGGTTGTTTGAAAACTGCTGCGTGGCATAGTGAAACCCTAGCTCCTGGCAAAATAGGACAGGAAACCCTACCCCAAACGTAGGGGTGGTTTTGCTCTCTTTACTTGCTATGTTACTTTAGATGTTATCATCTACAGGCCGGAAACATACATATTGTATCCTTTCGGGCAGTGCCGAAGATAGATTGAGTATAGGCCTGTCCTAACTTCGAATGGTCACTATGGATCCGAATTATGCACTTGGTCGATATTGATTGTCGAAAGGTAGCCCCGGTAAAAAACCGGGGTTTGTGTTCCCATTAACTGTCAGAGCCCATAACCGGTCAGCCTTAATGGTCATCTTGACAAGACAAGCCTCCGGCAAACCTTGTTCAGGAATGGCATGATGGCAAAACTGTTTCCATAGGCGCACCAATGCACATCCGCAATTGCAAAGAGACAATGGTAAATGGAATCAAAAATAGGAATCACAGGAGTTCGAGTCAAGCTCTCGTTATATAATTCCCCCAGATTCAAGAGTTCCGCAGAAACTGTAGACATGACAACCGCCATGGCGACCCCCCTAACTTACAGTTCAGACTCGATTTTGTGTCACGGTCCTCTCTTAAATCTAACCAAAATAGAGGTGTCCAATATCGGCAAACGTTTTGAGAACAACACGATTTTTAGAAAAAAGAAAGTGCCAAAACATGGACTGCTTTGCCAGATACAGTACCCAAGCCTCCCCACCTATAATAATTTTTATGCGGGGATATTTTAGGAAACCCACAGACGTCCCAGGAGCAATAGGATCTGCCGAAGGCCACATGTCCGTCGATCACCAGACGGAATAGGACCCATTACCGGCTTCCGGCGAGGCTATAGCTACGATTAAGCTCCGGAACGTAGATGTCAGCTCTATGAGGCACCCCCTTCCCGATCCGCAAGAAGATCGGTGCTAACTAACCAGCATTGTCATATCCATGTTTGATAAAACATATACGTTTTATGTGTTCCTTAACCAATTTATCCCTAGCCTAAGTAATTACTATGTATCGCGCACAGCAAACAAGTCCCTAATCGTGATACTTCATGATTGCCCTAATAATTAGAAGAGAATAACGCTACTCTGCTAATCCGCTTTGTTTTCTGGTAAAAAAATTATCTTGGAATTTGCTAACTCGACAAGTTAGGCTACAACAAAACACTGCGTTTCAAGTATCCAGCTCGCCGTATTCTCAACTCATGGAACGATAACCCCAACCCCTTCACCTACAGGCATTCAAACCCACACTTTATCACAATAATGAGCATACTAGCCATCAGACGCATGCTGACTCCATGGCTGGTAACACCTATCACGCAGTGGCAAGGATGCTATAGCCACCACCGAAGAGACTTACGAAGCCCGTAACATTGTCCACTGACCAACAACGGACAACATTCAGTACTCACAATATAATCAGATCGACACTCCTTAAGAGTGAGACTAAATCCCGCAAGTCACATGCAAAAATCGCCACACCTCTCATAGATTCCATGCCGCTCCGCCCTTAATATCTCTAAAAGGACTGGAACATGTCGACAATGTCTTACCACATCACGTATACCATACCCTGCTAACTTGGATTTATGACAAGAATACTACGAATCATCTCGAGTGCAGAATTAGCATAATGAGTGCACGAACCGATGCAGATGCCTAAAGAAGACCCTACATCCAAATGTAATGAGTCCCATGCACGCCCAGTGCATAGCAGTAGATGGTTATGACTACAGATTTCAAAACTAGCGTATCCTCCTATTACTAACCATTCCACTTAAGCACAAGGTAAAACCTAAATATCGGGAATGAAAGAGATGCTTGTCTCAGGAGGTATTGGCCCAGAGAAACATGCCATCAGCGACCTCATCGGCACACTTGGATCTTTACATAATTGCCTTTCACTGCGGGAAGCGGGATACCAAACTAAATACTTATTCCACATGTAACCGGAAGTTATATAACGAATCCATAAATTATTACAGATCTATATTCTACCCTATAAACAGAATGACTGCCAAAAAATGAACAGAAGGTGGCCACAGCCCCCGCCTTGGGATGCAGTCGCAGTGCTCCTACGACGGAGATGATGGCCATGTGGCTTCCGAACCCGTTCCTCGCCCGGCGAGTCCGTACCATGTCACCGCTGCCGCCTCTGTACGACTGCCCTGCTCTCTGAAAATTGCCATACGTCTGGGATAGAGTCGGCCGGTTGTCTGAAGCACTGTGGGAGAACACATCCGCGCTGAAGGAAAATGTCCAGCCGGGTCAACCAACCTTTGTAAAGCATATCTCCATTTCGGCTGTTTATGGAAGCCTAAGTCGGTCCGGAAGATTTGAATTCCGGGTCTCGCACTTAAACCACTACTGATTTCGGCAGGAACAAACTAGTCCATGCAGAAAGACACGTTTTCGACAATCACAATCAGAGGACAGATCTACCACGTACTACTGTGCATGGATCCAAGAGCACATAAGTGACAAATCGATGGTGCTATGTTCTGTCCTCCTACTCATGTATTGATGATACTGTCCAGGAAAAGCATGGGCCCTCGATCATCGAGCCATCAATTGTGCTGATAGCCTAAGAGATCAAGCTTTGCCACTGTGATGTAATAAAATGCATGCAAAACAGCCCCACAAATCGAAGGACCAAGACTCCACATCATGGTGAACAGCTTCCAGCCTCGCGATGCAGCCGAGAGTGTCAGATGACCGATCGTTACAATACTGCAATATAGTCGATGGAACGCTCCTCGTATACGCCTGCCCTCAGCACTTGTTTACAACCGCCAAACACTCAAGTCAACTGCAATGCACTGGTCTATGCAAACCCGATGACTCAGATGCAACATGAGGATAATATGCAAGGCATGCCACTATAATGCCAACTGCAGGCACTACCATGCAAAGTCATCTCCGCATAAGAAATAAGATGCGATGCCTGAAACCAGGATGCAAATCGCAATCAAGCAACATAGGTCAACTCAAACCAATGGGGCGAAATATAAAATAACAAAACTTAAGCAATGAGGATCATCAGTGTTACCCAAAACACGATTAACCTGAAAGCAATTCATGCAACAAATGACTGAATGGAGACAAGCATTGCAAATCGGTGAATACCTACCAACTACTGAATTACAAGTGGCATGACAACTCATCCACCCCACAATAATCAGCTC
>NW_021031571.1:0-11958 GCF_004153795.1 Camellia sinensis
ATTTTCCTCCAAAAATAATCCAAAACAAAAAAACCTACTAAAATAACAACTTTCCAAACACTCACATAGTTGCTGAGAGGGTAATTTATACTTATAAGTTGGGCCGAGCTGGGTAATGGGCCGTTATGGGCCACATTGCGAAGGACTGAGTAAAAAGGCCATGAAGTTACTCCGGGCCAAGAGATGTGTAAATTTACTTCGACCCAAGAGAGGTATGAAGTTACTCCGGGCCGAAGGACTCTTGGTGATTAGCTCGGTTGAAATATGCTTTGAACGTATACCAGTCATGGCGCGGCTAAACAAGATCGGTCTATACCTTGGTAAAAAGATAGTTCGGTTTTGGGCATACCCTGGTCAGTGGAAGAGGAACAAAGGACAGAGAACCGAACTAATTATAGTTCAGCTAAGTAGGGCCATGCTTACTTCGGTCGTATGGTAGTTCGGCCATGATAAAACTATCTCACTTGGTTTAAACAGTGAGTGGGTGTTGAATGATAAGCATTATCCTTCAGGAGTATGAATCCTAGAAGGACTCTGCATGGAGGAATAGAAGTCCTACTAGGATTGTGCCACACGAAACCTATAAAAGCTCACAAACATCACCTTTGGAGAGGTAACACACAACTTTGGTTCTTTGATACACAAAGCTTTTTGCCTACTTGTCTATTTTGCTGACTTAGGCATCGGAGGGGTTTCCGGCACACACCCGCCGGTAAGCTCACGTTTGTGTTTTCAGGGAATAGAGCGACGACGTTTAGAGGAGCGCAGGCTTAATCAACAGGATTATACGAGAAGGTTTATTTCTTTCCCGTACAGTTGCTAATTAGGAAGACTACCTTGAATATTCTTCCAACAACTTTTAAATATTTTATTTATTTTTTTCAATATTCTTACAAGAATTTGTTATGGACCTCACATGCTTTGGCAACCAGTAAAAAGCCAACTTTTAGCTTTATACTCATTTTAAGTCACATCACCTCTCACATTTTTTACGTACAAAAAAATAAAATAGACTAAAGAAACCAAAAAACCAACTTTTTACAAACTTTTCAAAATACCACATCCTCTTCCAACAGCTTGATCACACTTCCAGATCTATTTTTTCCTGAACAAACACCTTGTTATTCCCTTTTCTCTCTCAAAAAATGGTACACAGAGTCAGCCATCTATATAATAAGGAAGCTCTGTTTTTCAAACCATATGGGAAATCTATCTTAGGTGGCAACGAGATTGAAAGGCTGAGATTAATTTGAGGGTTGTGTTTTTACCTTTACCGTTGGATATATACTTCAATTTTGAAACCCATTTCAAACACATTTTAGCCTTTTCGTCATCTCTCTCTTCAAACCCATTTCACTGTTTCTATTCACCGTTGGATATACCCTTCAATTTTGAAACCCATTTCAAACACATTTCATCATCTCTCTCTTCAAACCCATTTCATTGTTTCTCTCTCTTTTCAAACCCATCTCTCTCTCTCTACAGTGGTTGTATTCAAACCCGTTCCTCATCACTGCTTCGGTGGTTCTTCGTTACTTCATCGGCTCTTCGTTTCTTCGGTGGTTGTCGTCGGTAGCAGCTGTTCGCCTTCAGGTAACACCTCTCCCTTCCCCTCAAGATCTAAGCATTTCACTGTTTCTCTTCACCGTTGGATATACCCTTCAATTTTGAAACCCATTTCAAACACATTTCATCATCTCTCTCTTCAAACCCATTTCATTGTTTCTCTCTCTCTTCAAACCCATCTCTCTCTCTCTCTCTCTACAGTGGTTGTATTCAAACCCGTTCCTCATCATTGCTTCGGTGGTTCTTCGTTACTTCATCGGCTCTTTGTTTCTTCGGTGGTTGTCGTCGGTAACAGCTGTTCGCCTTCAGGTAACACCTCTCCCTTCCCCTCAAGATCTAAGTCCCCCCTCTCTTCCCAACCCCACCTTAAACTCCCCACTCTCGCCTTCAGGCAGCAGTTGTTCATTGCTTCAGTTGTTTTTCTTTGTTGTTTTCTCTCCAATCGGATAGTTTTTTTTATTTATGTTTTACCATATTAATCAACAAAACCAATTTTAAACCCTTAATTAATGACTTCGGAAGTACGAATTTCTATCTTCATGGGTTTGCTCTGTTAAAAAAGCCACAGACAAAGCATCGATCGAACGAATTGGGGCAACGATTACACTGAAGATCTCCTCGAATCAGGTCCATTTCTCTCTCTAATGCTCAATATACTTATTGGGTTTTCACTTCTCATCAAAATCTCATAAGGGTTTTCAATTACTTCTCAAAATCACACTTCAATTTTGTTCATCTTACTTTATTTATCTTTCTCCCAATTTTGTTCTATTTTTTGTTCATCTTAATTTGTTCATCATATTTTTTGTTCATCTTAGTTTGTTGAGATTTAGAGATTGGAATATGTATGTATATATATAAGGTTGAAATGTGAACATTGAAATGCTTAGAGATCACCCTTGTTGTTGTTTTTTTTTTTATTTGTTTTTTTTTGGTAGTTGTCATCTATGTATATATATATATGCATTTCTGTGTATTATATACATAATTTTATGTATGATTATGTATCTATCCCTATTTTTTTTTTTTTAGTTGTCATCTAGGTAGAGTTGTGTTGAATGTATCCCTGTATGTATATGTTCAGTAGTTATTTAGGGGTTGGATTGATGTAATAAAACATACAAATTGAACTTTGAGACCCCAACAGCAAGGGTGCAAAAGTTTTATCTGGTTGCTTTAATTTTGATTATGTATATAACTGATTTCAATATATAAATCTAAACAACATTTCATTTTTCTGTTTCAACAAATAGGCTCTTATAGAATTCATGAGTTAATTTTTTAAATTAATTGATTTTTAAATTCATACTGTGGTAGCATACCGTTTGATTTCTTAAATTCATACTTTGGTTTGAATATGTGGTGTTATATATTGTTCGAACTTTAATTAATCTCATACTTTAATTAATCTTATTCGAAACCTTGAAACCCCTGTTACTAAATTTTATTTCTTTTTCAAAAGGAAAAAGAAAAGGCTAAGGTGTCTTAACAAAAAAGAAAATGAAAGCTATGCAAGAATGGGAACACAAAATGTACCGCAAATGGTATGGTTCTTCAATCATTATTTTTTGAGTTTGTTTTTGGAATATTTAGCAAGTAAAGCAATCATTACAGAATGTGTATATTTTGGAGCATGCAGAACCTATTTTAGTGTAAAGTTTCTAAAGATGAGCATGATTATTTTCTACTAAATGATTGTATAAATTTAATCCATAATTTTTTCTTATAAACTGAAAGTGTATTTTTGTAGTTGCTATGGTCCATTTTTTATTCTTATTCTCATTCCCTCTCTCTCTCTCTTTCTTTTTTTTTTTTTTTTCAAGACCTCTGAATCTCATTTGTGATTGGCAGCAATAGGCATTGACAGGTGTGCTTTCTTATCAACTAAGTTGTGCATATATCTTTGCTTATACTCTACAAAATTGAAAACTCTTATGAAATAGTTTTAATCGAGTGTGACATAGTTTTTTAAAAAATTATTGTTGACATAAATTGAAAAACTTCATTTTTTTTATAAAATTTTGTAGTTTTTCCAATATTAGGTAATCCATTATATTGTCATTACTAACTTAGTTTTAGTTTTAGTTGCCAAGAAACATGAAGGGAGAAGCATGGGAACAAGGTGGATACATCTATTTTGGATTGGAAGATTTAACCTAACAGGAAAATGTGCATAATAAAAAAAATAAAATAGAAAATATTGCAGATCTTAAGATAATATATATATCTTTGTAAATTTTGAGTTAATTTAGGAATAACTTTGTGCTAAGTTGCTGTCAATATTGAAATTTATGTCTAATTGCAAATGTTTTTTTTTCCGTTCCCCGTCTCTATGGTATTTGTCTTAATCTCCAAACCAAGCCTTAAGTTCCATCAAATGGAGTTGGCTACATGAATCCCTTTGTTTTAATCCCCATTGGAATAAAAGCTAACAAAATCATAGTGTAGTGCTTTTGTTGTCCCATTGTTCTTCCTACATGTGAGCTCATTTTTTTGTTAAGAGAAAATATGTGTGCTTATTTTTTTATCAAGTGCTTTAGAGGAGATAGTAAAAGTAGATGAGAAAAATAGGTGAAGAACATGGGAGCAGGTACCACAAGAATTAGCATATTTTTTAGCAGTTACAAAGTTCATTGCTTACTATGTGACATGATTTGGAAATACCAAACATTAGTTATTTTTTTAGGAAACGATTTCGATTTCTTTGTTAAGATTTTCCATTTAAAGTTTTGAGAAATAGGGAAGTGCCTTTCTCCCTTTAATAATTAGTTTTCCTAAATTCCAGTTTGTTTCTTTTTGCCATTTTCATGTTGTGTTGTGTCTTTTTGTTGTAGAACGTCATCAATTTATGGGTTTGCGATATAATCAAAGCTATAAACTCTAAACGATTTTTTTTTATTTTATTATATCTGTTTCACTACTCGAAAATTTAGAATGATTATATAATTTTTTAGTCTATTATTATTGGTCTTTTTCATCTTTGTGTATTTGTCTTTTTTTCCCCCCACTCTCTCCTCCTCTTCTCCCTTAATCTTTCTTTCTTTGAATGGGGTATTGTGGAAGTCTCTGTAGCTTTCTGCTGATGGTTTCGCATAGATGTTAGAGTTGTATACTGAAATATAATGACTTTGCATGATATTTGGTTTCTGTATTTTGCTATTTGTTGGCTCTTAGATTACGCACACTAGCATAGTTTCCCCAACCATAAAAATTGTTGGCTTGACTATTTCATATTTTGTTGATTGTTGGATGACTCATTCATGTCATGTAATAATGCGTTGAAGATTTAAAACTAACAGGAAAATGTGCATAATGAAAAAAATAAAATAGAAAACATTGCAGGTCTTAAGATACATATATACTTGTAAATTTTGAGTTACTATAGGAATAACTCTGTGCTAAGTTATTTCAATATGAAATTATTTCTAATGTATTTTATTGCGGTTTTGGTTTGTAAATTTTAAAGCGTCTTTATATGGGAGTGCTTGTGGTTTAAACAAATTATAGCAGCCTTTTTTCTTTATTTTCTCAACTAATTTCGGTTATAATTGCAAAGAATTGTTAAAATGTGATTGGCAGGAATAACACTAGCAGGTTTGCCTACATTGTTTGGTGAGATTGTAGAGCACCAACTATGTGCATTTAATTTTAATTTTTTTTGAATTGCAGAGTATTGGCTATGTCCATTTATTTTACTTTTTAATGTTAGTGTACTGCTGAGTTACATTATTTGAGTTTAGTTTTAATTTTTTGGGATCAAACACTTGTTGGTGTGCTTACTATTTTTTTTTTTGATTATAGAGTTAACATGTCACTAAAGCTTTGTTTGTGTGCTTGCTTAATTTTATAATTTTTCTTGACTTTCTTAGCAGGTGGTTTTATTTTTTATTTGTGTGTGACGCGGCGTATACTTTGTGTTGATGTGAAGCTTACACTTGGTTTGTTAATTAGAAACGAAATGTCTATATAAAATATAATACTATTCTTAATTTATAGCTGTGCTTCAAGCACAGGGTTATTCTAGAGTTTACACAATAAAGCCTTCAGGCACGGCCCGATGACTGAATTGGCCCTCTATTAAAGTACAAATATCAAGAGCCTAATTTTTTATATTATTAGGAATAGATTGTATGTTGTGATAAAAACTAACTCGATTTTGTTTTATATTTTTTTCCTTCTTTTTTAGACTTCGGATATAACTCAAAGCAGTGCTTTAAAGCTCAAATAATTACATGTTTTTCCCATTGTTTGTTATCATGTGTACAGATTGAATTCGCGATTTTAAGGAATCATTGATTTGGGTAATTTTTACATTTAATGACTCTTTTTCTTTTATTCTTTTTCTTTTTTTTCTTTTCTTTTTCTGGCAATCACTCCATCATCTTATTAACAAATATTTTTTTCTTCTTCTTAGTTCGTTTTTAGCGTATTTTATTTTATTTTTTTAAAATGCTATACTCTTGATAAAGAGTTAGTACATCATGTGCATGATAATGAAACTATAAAGTGAAATTCGAGCCGTGACAAAGACACCTAAAATATCGTTATTTCTTTTAGTTACTCCCGTGTATAATGGGACCTACCATGTATATTATCCCTTGCACTATCTACAAACATAATGGACTTTATTAATTAATTTTACTCCTTTGTTCGATTGCCTATACTTCTATAAGTCAATTCTAAAATCTGATTTCCTCTTGCCTTGCAGTTCCATTAATTATTCTGACGCAATTTTTAAAAAAAAAATTATTGTTGACATAAAATTGAAAACTTCATTTTTTCTATAAAATTATGCTAGGTTATCCAATATGAGTAATCCAAATTTCATTGTTAACTTAGTTTTATTTGCCAAATCAACTTGACACATTATTTCGAGTTGGATTTACAGAAAAAACAAGAAACATGAAGGAGAAGTATGAACATGGTGATACATCTATTGATTAGAAGAATTTAAACCTAACAGTGAAAATGTGCATAATGAAAAAAATAAAAGATAAAACATTAACATCTGAAGAAATATATATATCTTTGTAAATTTTGAGTTACTTTAAGAATAACTTTTGCTAAAAGTTATTGTCAATATTGAAATTTATGTTAATTGCAAATGTTTTTTTCCATTTCCCTGTATCTATCTATTTTTTTAATCCCCAAAGCAAAACCAAACCAAGCCTTAAGTCCCATCAAATGAGTCGGCTACCATGAAATCCCTTGTTTTAATCCCCATTGGAATAAAAGCCTAACAAAATCATAGGCAGTGCTTTTGTTGCTCCCATTGTTCTTACCTACATGTGAGATCATTTTTTAAGAGAAATAGTTCTCCAATTTTTTATCAATGCTGTTAGAGGGAGATAATAAAAAATAGATGAGAAAACAGGTGAGAAACATGGGAGCAGGTACCACAGAGTTAGCACTATTTTTAGCCAGTCCACAAAGTTCATGGTCCTTACTAATGTGACATGATTTTGGAATACCAAAAATTAGTTATTTTTTTAGAAACGATTTCGATTTCTTTTTAGATTTCCACTTTAAAGTTTTGATAAATATGAAGTGCCTTCTTCCCTTTAATAATTATTCCTAAATTCCAGTGTTTCTTTCTGCCAGTTTCATGTTTGTTGGTCTTTTGTTGATAGGTCATCAATTTATGGTTTCGACTATAATCAAAGGTATAAACTCTAAACGATTTTTATTTATTTTATGTATATCTGTTTGATTACTCAGAATATTTTAAAAAATTAATTTTTTAGCTAATTACTTATTGGCTTTTGTTAGATCTTTTGTATTTTTGTGCTTCTTTCCCCCTCAACCACTCCTCTCCCTCATCTTCTCTTCTTATTCTTTCTTTCTTTTGAATAGTGGTATTGTGAAGTCTTGTACTTTCCTGTGAGTAGTTCGTTAAGATTTAGATTGTATACTTAAAATATAATGACTTTTGCATGATATTTTTGTTCGATTTCCTATATTGCTCTGGCGTGCCACAACTAAGCTGAGTTTCTGGTGAGATAATCTGACCACAACTGCCCGTTTAGTAATCATTGGAGAGCACTGGCAGAAGAATGCTTTAGCTAACCTGTAACAGAAAAGAAAAGGCTCCGTGTGTTTTCTCCCCGGGACACCTCCGAACGATCAAGTCAGTATATCTCCAAAGAAATAAGTGCTAAACTTATGCTCCAAACAATAAATTGCATACCTTAGACCCACGGGGTGCCTCTCTTTATACCAAACTCAATCCTAGTCCCACTAGAAGTCTGACTTCTAGACTCCCATTCCAGCTGCTTTACTTTGATTCTCAAAGAGATAAAAATAAACTCCCTCAAGACTTTATCTTATCTTAGCAAAATCTCTCTTACTTCTAAGGACTCTTGCCCCCTTTATCTATATCCGATTATCTCGGCATCCGAATTCTTCGAGATAACCTCGGCTTCAAAGATAACCTTTGGCAAACACTCAAACTAACGACAGCGTGGCACCTCGTTCACAATGTCGGCGTCACCATGCCACGTGTTGGTAACTCAGAAAATATATCCCCACAACTGCCCCCTAGGGGCTTCTATAACCTCCGGCATTCTGAGGTACTGGAACCTATATCGCAGTCTCTTTCTATACATGGCTAACAACTTCAGCGAGATCATTATTTCAAGCACATTTTCGTTCGGAGAACCAAGAATATCCAGCTGAACTTTTCCACGCGCATTGTACAGCTGTCATGCACAATTCTCAACCGTTCTCTTACGCGTTTTACCTTATTGCGTCCGTTTGCTGAGCGCCGCTTTATAAAACCACGTTATTTCCTGCGTACGCCCGCCTGACGTATGTGCTGCTCCAGCATATGATTATCTTTTGCCGCCCGTTTTTGTTTTTGACAAAAGACTCTTCCTTCTTCCTTTCATTTTTTACTATTGCATTGTTGTTCTCCTCTACTAAACTCGTTCTTTCGAATTCCGCATATGCTGGTAAGCCTCTAAGCTCTGTATCTGTCTTCCTGGTGCGAACTTTCGTCATTTTAGCCACATCGTAACTACCACTGAACTCGCAGTTTCCTTCACATCGGCTTCATTTGCTTGTAAGCACTGTTCCTTCTGATTTCAATTTCGACCATTCGAATCTCCTGTTATTTACTACCTTGCTCAAATATCTATTTGCTGAATCATACATCTAGTGAATGTGTTTACTCATGATTAGGCCCTTGCCTAATCTTAACACACGCACCGTTGCACCATGTCACTGTATTCTTTCCATTGATCTTGGTCCTTTATTTCTCGTATTCTTCATGTTCTGATAGCCTATCCCTGTTATGTTCGAAACTTAACGCAACTTGGTTTCTGTTTTTTGTTTCTGTCTCTACCAGATCTCTACCTTCGATTTCTGCTTTCAATTTTACCTCATAGATTTAGTTTTGGGCATTTGTCTATAAAACCTATCAATTCTAGGAAAAAACTGAAACAATCCTTACCTGCATATACCTAGCGTTCGCCAGGGTCCGATAATCCTCTTAAGCAGCATACTTTTTCTGAAAACCAAGCCCTCTGATTGTAGAGCGACGTTATGGGTATGTAGAGACATAGGGTAAATACCCCGACCAAACTTGAGTACTTTAGGCAAGAGTTCTCTATTCCTGCCGATGTCCATCTGAGGCTGGTTGAAGATAACGACTCCATCATGCCCATAGATGATTCAATGCCCTTTCCCATAGTAGCTTTTACTGAGTGCGGACTCCGGCTCCCACTTAACATTCTCTTTCGCGAAATTCTTCACTTTTACAAGTTGAACCCTATGCAACTTGCCATAAACTCTTATCGAGTGATCAATGGCATCATAGTTTTAGCTAGGCAGGAGAATGCTAGGATCACCCTTGCCGATATCCAGTACGGTTATACCATGTGCCCCCTTAACCTGAAGGAAAAAGGCTTCGTCTATTATCTTAAGCCGAGGTCCACTGAATTCAAAATCGTAGCCGACCTCCCAAACTCCAATAAGGGGGCTGGAGATGACTATGTTATTGCTTCGGGAAACTGGGAGTTTGGTGCAGACGAGGACACCCATCTCTACCCTCTTCCCCGATCAATTAAAGAGGGCAAGGGTAAGAGCTCAGTGTCAATACTTAGTTATTTCTGTTCAAGTCTTCACTATTTTATCTGTTTCTAATGTCTGTTTCTTCTTGCAGACGTTCGCAAGCCAGCGAAAGACTTCCGCCAATCTTACGTTCCTAGTAAGGACCTGAAAAAACTCCTGGACTTGCCAGTTCACAAAAAAAAAGCACCTCTTCTTCCCAACTTTATTCCTACATACAAATCGACTTTGCCCGACGTTCCCAAACGAAAGAAGAAAAGCCTTTCTCCTCCTACTGCCACAACTTAAACCGCCTCTACATCACGAATAGATCAAGAGTCAACATCTAACCCAACCAATCAACCATCTACCTCGGCCCCATACTTAATCCCAATACCAGAAAGAAAACGTCGACGACGGCTTGTCAAAATTGCTGAGATGGGTCGCCCGAAGCCTGTTGCTGTAGATCTCTTAGCTGACCTACCTGCCGATGTTGATGCTGTTCCGACTCAATCCATGCCCCCACCAAAGCCAAAAAGAATCAAAAAGGCCCAGCCCAAGGCTAAAGCTACTGAGGTTGAGGTTGAGGATGCTCTGCCCATCTCACAATTGGCTGAGAGTAAAAAAACTGCTTCTGCTTCTGCAAAAAGGTCTGCTGAGGCCCAGCCATCAGAGTCCACCCAATCAAAGAAGTCGAGGTCATCGTCTGCGACGACCTCGGGTTTCAGAATACCAAAAGTCCCCTGGACACCTGAGATCACTCTAGAAGATAAGCTTGTCCTTGCCAGCGACAGCGCCGATGATATAAACGTCGGCGTGGCACTCAGTACTGCTCTACTCCTCCCAGGCGATCTTGAGCGGAATGCTAAGATGAGTGAGTATGAGAACTACGCCTTTATGCTGCAACGCTCTGTCCAAGTAAGTGCCTTTATGCTGAAATTTGTTTTCTCTCTTACTTTGTAAAATCTTGTAACAATTTGTGCCTTGTGTTCTTTCAGGCCATCCAACATGCCCACTCTCTCTCCATGCAAGCTTTTGAAAATCGGCAAAGATTGGCCGACATGAAGAGGGAGGTTTCTGCCCTGAAAAAGGAGAACAAAACTCTCGAATCAAAGATGAAAAAACTGGAGGACCAAGCTGAGGCTGCCACCAAAGCCCAAACCCTTGCCGAGGAAAAAGCCGAATCTGCTGAGACTATTAAGAAGGTCGCCGAGGCCAAAAAGAGAGAGGTCGAGGACAAAAAGGTCCAAGCCGAAAAGGAATTTCAGGAGGCCTTAGTTACCAAAGATGCTGAGATTAAGGAGGCTGACGAGAAGGCTTATGCTCAAGGAATGACCGACGTCACTGAGGAGTACAAACTGCAAGTTAGGCAGGCATGCAACAGGGGCTTCTCCCTTGGTTGGATGGCCCTTGCCAAAAAGCTCAACATCCCAGATGACTCGCCATTGCGCAAGGCTGATGATATCCCTCTGCCATTCCCTCCCCCTCCTCCTCCAAGTCATTCTGAAGAAGAATCCGAATCTGAGTTTGAAGATGTGGAGGGGGGTGAGGAGGAGGGTTTAATAAGAAAATCCAAGGAGGCTGTTGGGGCTAAGTCTCCTTCTCTGAATGAGCAGGTCCTGGACCTGACTCAAGATAATGATGGCGATGAAGTTTCGTTTTCAATGCAATCTTTTGAAAATCGGCAAAGATTGGCCGACATGAAGAGGGAGGTTTCTGCCCTCAAAAAGGAGAACAAAGCTATTCTAACAAAGATGAAGAAGCTGGACGATCAGGCCGAGGCTGCCACTAAGGCCCAACAGATGGCCGAAGAAAAAGCGGAGTCTGCTGAAGCCATCAAAAAAGTTGCCGAGGCCGAGAAGAAAGATGCCGAGGTAAAAAAGGCTCAAGCTGAAAAAGAGCTCGAGCAGGCCCTGGTAGTTACCAAAGATGCTGAGATTAAAGCCGATGAAAAAGCTTACGCCTAAGGAATGGCCGATGTTGCTGAGGAGTACAAACTGCAAGTTAGGCAGGCATGCAACAGGGGCTTCTCCCTTGGTTGGATGGCCCTTGCCAAAAAACTCAACATCCCAGATGACTCGCCATTACGCAAGGCTGATGATATCCCCCTGTCATTCCCTCCCCCTCCTCCTCCAAGTCATCCTGAAGAAGAATCTGAATCTGAGTCTGAAGATGTAGAGGGGGGTGAGGAGGAGGGTTTAATAAGAAAATCCAAGGAGGCTGTTGAGGCTAAGTCTCCTTCTCTGAATGAGCAAGTCCTGGACCTGACTCAAGATAATGATGGCGATGAAGTTATCAATGAGGTTACCCCGGAGCAGGGTTCATCCGACATTCCTCAAATCGGCA
>NW_021031575.1:0-12554 GCF_004153795.1 Camellia sinensis
AAATTAGCAGATTCGCATCAATTTCTTGCACATGTTCCACTACACGAGATTATGAGTCTTCCTTACATCTCATCACCTGAAAGGGTAACAACTATAAGCACATAACATAGCGAGAAATATTATGCCAAGAGTATAGGGAATACAAAATAACCATGGATAGTTAGTTAAGCCAAAACATTTACATAACTTAATTTGGTAAATAAATTATTTAAGTGGCAGAAACTGAAATACATAAATTATATAAATAAATAACTATAACCACGGTACAGAACAGAACATAATAGAGGTCACAGAAGTGACAGTTAGAGCAGATGTTAATGGATCCATGACAAACAAAGGACCATAAAGTGGCCAAACAGAGGCCAATGGTTATTTAAGTCCCCCAAGGCGTGGGACTCCCGTGGTGGTGCTTACAAAACATAATTGTTTATACGGTCATAGCCAAATATATACTAAAATTTAAACAAACATATCCATGGGTTTCATTTTAAACAAATAGATTCAAAAAATAACCCACGTAATTGAAATATTAATATAATTTATAAAATATAACTTGTATAAAATAAATTATGGTAAGTCAAAACATACGTAAAATATATTATTGTGACTTAAAGTATAATATAACTCACTTTAAGATTAAGTCTTACTAATTCCTTTCTATTTCTGTTGGTTTTCGGCCCTTCCCTTGCTCTTTATATTTATGTTTTTTCGCTGATTCCTTGTTTCTCTTTTTTTTCTTCTTCTTTGTTTTTCGTTCACTTTACAGCACCTCCTCCTCCTATTTATACACAAAACTTCATGTGATGACTCATCCTTATCTAATGGCCCCAAGGTGATGACTCACCCCCCCTCCCTAATCCTAGGTGTCCAGATGGCCCCCCACTCCTTCATCTCAGTAGATTCACAATCCTTGTAATTAATAGTTACTTAGTATCCCATTGCTTAGAGTGAAATTAGGATCAAGTGTACTCCTTTGCTCCTTGTACTTTTTCTTCAAAAGGTTATCTTTACATTGGCATGCCCTAATTTCTTCAATCAAGGTAGGTTTCACGGTTATGTTGGCGAGCAATCCATTGATCTTGCGAGAAACGAGCATACATGCCAAACCTATGGTCGTCTTTCGGTTCAGTGCGTCTACCACTACGTTAGCTTTGCTTGGATGGTGATGGACCTCTATATCATAGTCTTTCATAAATTCTAGCCACCATCGTTGCCTCATATTCAGTTCCTTCTATGTGAACAGATATTTAAGACTCTTGTGATCAGTGTAAATCTCGCAGGTTGCACCATAAAGATAATGACGCCAGATTTTGAGGGCAAAGATCACCTCAGCCAATTCCAAATCATGAGTCGGGTAGTTCTTCTCATGAGTCTTTAACTGTCGTGAAGCATAAGCAATGACTTTTCCGTTTTGCATGAGAATGCAACCCAAACCATTGTATGAGGCATCACTATAAATTACGAACCCATCTACTTCTGTAGGGAGTGCTAGTATAGGAGCTGACACAAGTCGATTTTTTAATTCTTGGAAGTAACGCTCTTGTTTGTCAGTCTATTCAAAGGGTGTGTTCTTTTGAGTTAATTGGGTCAAGGGTGATGCTATCTTTAAGAAATCTTGCACAAAGCGTCGATAATAACTAGCTAGACCCAAGAAAGTATGAATTTTTGACACATTGGTAGGTTGTGGCCAATTCACGATTGCTGTAACTTTTTGGGGGTCAACCGAGATGCCATCTTCGTTAATGACGTGACCAAGAAAGTGTACACTAGTGATCCAGAATTCGCATTTCTTCAACTTGGCATAAAGTTTGTGATCACATAGTGTTTGTAGAATCGTTCGCAAGTGCTGCTCATGGGCTCTGATGAATTGGAGTATATGAGGATGTCGTCAACGAAGATGATGACGAACTTATCAAGATAGGGTTTGAACACTCGGTTCATAAGGTCCATGAAGGCTGCTGGAGCATTTGTGACACCAAAAGGCATGACAAGAAACTCTTAGTGCCCGTAACGGGTTCTGAAGGCAGTCTTTTCGATGCTTTCTGTTTTGACTTTTAGTTGATGGTAGCCAGAACACAACACAATTCTGGAGAATACTTGGGCACCTTGAAGTTGATCGAACAAGTTATCGATTCGTGGCAGAGAGTACTGATTCTTGATGATGACCTTGTTCAGCTCCCGATAACCGATGCATAATCTCATCGTGCCATCCTTTTTCTTCACGAACAATACTGGAGCTCCCAAGGGTGAGGTACTAGGTCGAATGAAACTTTTGTCCAGGAGTTCTTGGAGTTGAGTCTTCAGCTCTTTCAATTATGTTATCGACATGAGATAAGGAGCTTTTGATACTGGTTATGTGCCAGGTTGGGTTTCAATGGTGAATTCGATTTCCCGATCAACTGAGATGCCAAGTAGATGTTCAAGAAAGACATTCGAGAATTCTCGAACCACGAGGATTGCATCAATAATGGGGGCCTCTTTTTGCATATCGATCACATAACAGATATAACTACAGCAACCTTTTCTTAGAAGTCGTTGGGTTATCATGGAGGATATAATACAGGGAGGGTTGGAAATTCCAGTCCTGTCAAAGACAAGCTTGGGTTGGTTTGGTAACCTGAGGGAAACCTTTTTGGCTTTAGAATCAATAGAGGCGTGGTTGGCAGCCAGCCAATCTATACCTAAGATCACATCAAAGTTCCCAATGCGGAGGGGAATCAAGTCTACATATAAGGTTTTGCATTTTGAGGATATAGTACATAATCTGTACATAATCTGTACACATCAGTACTACAGGCAAACTTACTAGAAGAAAAAGACACAGATAATATATATCCTAATGGTTCGGGTGTTAATGCCAACTTGGCAGGAAAGTGTGGTGCAACAAAAGAATGAGTTGACCCAAAGTCAATGAGGACGTGAGCTAAATGACCACAGATAGAAAGTGTACCTGACACAACATTTTCGGTAACTTATAGTTTTCCAGGTACCAAGGCAAAAGCCCTTCCTTGGCGTTTTTGGTCCTTTCTCTCTCCTCCAGGTCCTGTGGGTTTTCTAACTGGGCTAGAGGGGCTGGCTGTAGAATTAGTCATCTTTGGACAATCCCTCAGCAAGTGGCCAACTTTACCTTATTTAAAGCATGCCCCCATGTCTCGATGGCATTGTCCCCAATGAGCCTTCTCATAAGTAAGACAAATTGGAATAGTGCCACCTCGGGGGTTGGTAGGACCTTGATGGCCTGAACTGGTTGTGCCCGTATTCATCTTTTTAGGAGGTGCAACACCAGGTCTTTTGGTGTCTCTTTTCCAGAATCACTTCTTTTGGCTTGGTTTCCCAGAACGCGAGGTTGGAAGTTTCAAGACCTCGAGCTTATCTTCAATTTCAACATCCAATCCTGCTTCAAATTTTCCTTCTTTTCGAGTTTCGGTGAGGATGACGTATGTTGCAAACCGAGCGAGTTGTGTGAACTTGCTCTCGTATTCAGCCACCGTCATGGTTTCTTGCTTTAGATGTATGAATTCTGATGCCTTCTGTTCCCGCAATGAATCTGGGAAGTATCTTTCATACAATACTTCCAAGAATCTTGCCCAAGTCGCAATTTCTTCTTTCTCCAGAGTGAGAAGCCACCATTCCCGTGCATTATCTTTGAAAGTCAAAGTAGCGAAAGTTACCTTCTGTCTCTCGGTGCATGGTAAAGCGCGAGAAATCTTTTCCATGTCTTTCAACCAAGCGTCTGCTACCATTGGGTCTCGGCCGCCGGTAAATGTGGTGGGTTTCAGATCCTGGAACTGTTTTATGGTAACCGGCTCTTCTCGCCGTTCTGGCATCCCATTGTTGATGTTAGTCTACAAGGCTTGCAAAAAGCTAGTAACCGTTCTTTCCATTATTCTTTCTATCGATTCAGTGCCACTGACTGATGGCTCGCTTCCGTTACCATTATTGACCATTCTACAAAGTAATAAACGAGGTATTACATTCATAACACAGCATATATACAAGCATGTATAACGCAATCTATATCTATATAAAATACAAACTTTACTATTTTTTTTTTGAATGAACCATTGCTTTGATACCACCTTTGTCACGACCCAACCTCAGGAGCTTAGGGTTAGTGTGGGGACATAATTTTTGAGTAACAACACGTGGCCGAGGTGGCACCGAAGTGTCAGCCAAGGTGCCACGTGTCCTGGACATGACGCCGAGGTTATTTGTGAGAATATCGGAATTCGGGATAAGCGGATAAGGGATAAAAGTCCTAAAATGAGAGAAGACTTCAGTTTGGGTAAAGATAAGACTCTTAGAGAGTTTATCCCAATTTTACTAGGAGTCTAAGATTAGCAGTAATCCTAAGTCCACTAGAGCTCGGCTTTTATTGGGACTACGATTGTATTGGCTATAAAAAGGAGGCACCCCCATGGGTCTAAGGTATGCAATTTATATTCTGAATAGTGAGTTAAGCACTTTTGCTATCTTTGAGAGATAACTGACTTGATCGTCGGAGTGCCCTCGGGTGGACGAACCACCGCCGGAATCTCTTCTTTCTGTTGCAGGTCGTTCGGGCTTAATTTATTATGCCGGTGTTCTCTAACTGAGTACTTAGTTGGCAATGTGGTCGGAAATTGACACACATAATTTGGCGCCGTCTGTGGGAAAGAAAGGAGAATAGATGGCCAACGACGGACATAAAGAGAAGATTGGGGATGGCACTCCTATTGGGAGTAGGAAACCTGTTGACCTTGACGTCGAAGAAGACAACTGCAACAAAGAGACTCTTGATCAGAATCACAGAGGAAAGGACGTCGGCCAAGAAGGTGACGTACCAAAGAAAACGGACCGAAGCGGGTATTACAACGATGACAACCTTAAGGTATGAAAGGATAGATGCCTACGGAGGGACGATGAGGTAAAGGGAATGGCGAACAAATTGGCGGACCTGCAAACGGTCATCAATTTCATGATGCAGAACAACGTTATCCAGCCACCATTCCCGTTACAAGATACATCGATTCCAGCGGCCAAGAAAGATGCCCAACAAGATGGGCAGAAAAGAGTCCCTACATTCCCCCATCACACCAGGAGCGAAAAACACTCTCACCGGCCTTTAAGGGAGGTCAGGCGAGGAGAGTCAAGAAGGGAAGAATCTCGAAGGACACATCGCACCAAAGAAGCAGACCCCAAAGAACATCGGCATGTTCAAAGGCAGGAGTTGTGCTTCGACACAACTAATGGAGAAAGGCCGAAGAGGGCTCACAATGAAGCTAAGAGTAGTGCACCTAAAAGGCTGAAGTCAGGAGATAGCCGAGCTCCTGGTTAAACCAAAGAGGACCTAAGGGATTACCTACAGAGGAGGCAACAAGATGCCGAGGTAACCTCCCCGGTCAAGCCGAGCACGCCATTCTCGGTAGAATTGGACAAATTCGAAGCCCCGAAGAGGTTTAGCATGCTGAGGTTCCAGATCTACGATAGGAAATCGGACCCTAACTTTCACGTCAGTTTGTACCTGAACTCGATGGCATTATACACCGGGAACGAGCCGTTACTTTGCAAGGTGTTCCCCTCATCCTTCGGAGAAATTGCATCAGACTAGTTTCATAAGTTGTCGAAAGGAACTGTGAAAACCTGGGAAGGCTTGGCCGAGATGTTTGTGGCCAGGTTCGTGATGAACAAACTACAACCATTAAGGGTGGATGCCCTGATGGCTGTGAAAATTAGCGAGGACGAATGCCTGAGGGCCTATGCCAAAAGGTACTATGAGGTATTCAACCGGATACCAGAATGCAACCAAGAGGTGGCAGTCGTATCATTTAAGAACGGCCTAAACGATAATTGTTTGCTCCAAAAATCATTGGCAAAAACACTGCCAAAAAGTATAGAGGAATTAATGGCTAGAATAGAGAAGTATGCCAAGGCCGAGGAGGATATGCCAGGAACAAAGGCGCCGAAACCAGAGAATAAAAATGGCTCGCCGAAGCGAGGCCGAAGAGATGGTGGCTATAAAAAACCAGAAATCGGATTAAGGGCTGTTCAGGCAGTCACAATCGTATTCCGAATTTCGGTTTACAAAGTCTTGGAGAAAATCCGTAATCAGCTCTACTACAGAGCACCAGCAAGGGTACCATACGAGTTTATGGGAAGAAGCCTTGACAAGCAATGTGCTTACCATAATGAAGCTGGACATCTAACTCAGGGGTGTAGAGCCCTGAAAACACATCTGGAAAACCTAGTAAGACAGGGCCATTTAAGGGACATGGTAGATGAAGCCAGAATAAGGGAAGGGCAGGCAAGACTGCCCTAGGCACCAACAGTACCACCCCCACCAGCACCATAACCACAGGCATGCGGACCTCAAGTGATCAATGTGATCCACTCAAAGGTAAATGAGAATGAGATAAGGGAGGAAACCCAAAAGGTAAAACACCTGCAACATGTATATCTGGTCAGGAAAAAGTGACCAAGGGCAGGCGAGAGCCAAGGACCAGTAGTGTCCTTTGCTAAGGAAGACCAGGAGATGGTGCAGCATCCACACAACGATACCTTGGTAATATCCCTCCAGATTAGAGAGTGCCAAGTGAAGCGCATCTTAGTCGACCAGGGCAGCTCTTGTGACATCATGTATGTCAGGTGTTACAAGGAGCTTGGCCTTCACTAAGATGACTTGGAACAGTCCAACGGCCCAATGGTTGGGTTCAATGGAACGCTGACAAGGCCCTTGGGAGCAGCAAGCTTAGAAGTGCAGGCTGGCACCAAGAGGGTGAAGACAGAGTTCACCATAATTGACACCCCCTCCCCTTACAATACAATTCTGGGAAGACCATGGCTGCATGCAATGGGGGTTGTTCCCTCAACATTGCACCAGCTGCTGTAATTCCCAACAGAGCATGGGATAGAGGAGGTTAGAGGGGATCAAGTGCAGGCAAAGAATTACTCTATAGCAGCAATGAAATCTACCTGCAACATTCGGGAACCAAAACTAGCAGAGGTTTAGGATGAAGACATGGAAGTCCTGGAGGACGTCGGCAAAGAGCCAGCCGAGAAGAGTGAGGAAGCCCTAAAGAAAGTCCTTGTCTAGCAAGGGAACGAAGAACGCTTTTTTTTCTCAGCTCGAGCTTGGTCGAGGAAGAAAAAAAGAACTAGAGGCGTTCTTGAGAACAAACATTGAGGTGTTTGCCTGGACGCCTTACGAGATGCCTGGCATTGACCCCGAGGTTACTTGTCACAGACTGAATGTGGACAGGTCAGCCAAACCTATAATCCAACGAGCCAGAAGGCTGGCGTTGACGCACGTTGAGGCAGTAAAAGAAGAAGTGGACAGACTTTTGGAGGCCAGAGCCATTCGAGAGGTAAGTTACCCGACATGGCTATCAAATACAGTTGTTATGAAGAAAAAGAATGGGAAGTGAAGGGTCTGTGTAGACTTCACTAGCCTAAACAAGGCTTGTCCCAAAGACAGCTTCCCATTACCCAAGATTGACCAACTGGTGGATGCCACTTTAGGGCATGGAAGGATGAGCTTCCTAGATGCTTACAAGGGATACCATCAGATAGTTATGTACTTGCCAGATGAGGAAAAGACTACATTCATCACCCCAAAAGGGCTATACTGCTATAGAGTGATGCCTTTTGGATTGAAAAATGTAGGAGCAACTTACTAGAGATTGGTAACCAAGATGTTCAGACATCTAATTGGCAGAACAGTGGAAGTTTACATCGATGACATGGTCGTGAAGACCAAGGAACCTGAAGGTCATCTAGCTGACCTAAATGCAGTTTTTGACATCCTTAAAACATATCAACTCCGACTCAATGCATCAAAGTGTGCATTTGGAGTTGGGTCTGGTAAGTTCTTCGAATATTTGGTAACTAGAAGGGGCATTGAGGCAAGCCCAAATCAGATCAAGTCTATCTTAGAACTGAAGAGCCCAACATCAGCAAAACAAGTGCAGATGTTGACTGGCAGGGCTGCAACCCTGAACAGATTCATAAGCAGAAGTTCTGATAAATGTAAGCCTTTCTTCAGCTTAGTAAAGAAAGCCACAGACTTCTTATGGACCAGCGAATGTGAAGCCGCCTTGACCAACTTAAGGAAGTATTTGAACACAACTCCAGTTCTCTCAAATCCAGTACCTGGAGAGGAGCTGTTCTTATACTTGGCAGTTTTAGAACATGCAGTAAGTGCAGTGGTAATCCGAGAAGAAAAGGGAGAACAAAGGGCTTTTACTACGTAAACAAAACCCTAGCTGATGCAGAAACCAAGTATTTACCCTTGGAGAAGTTAACGTTGGCTTTAGTAATGGCTTCAAAGAAGCTAAACCATTACTTTCAAGCCCACAAAATTGTGGTGCAAACTGAACACCCCTTGAAGTCCCTGTTGCAGCAAGGAGATCTGACAGGTAGAATAGCCAGATGGGCAATGGCCTTAGGCTAATATGACTTGGAATTCAGGCCCAGAACAGTAATTAAAGGCCAAGTTTTGGCCGACTTCGTGGCCGAGTTCACACCGGTTCCATCACACATCGGGCTCCGTTGAGCCAAGGTGTGCGATGTCCAAGTGAGCAAGAAAAAACCCAGCATGGGACAATAGAGCAAAGGAACAAAGAGAAACTTAGGCCTTGCAGTATTTACATCGGCGACTCCTTCCGGTTGTTTGTGGATGGGAGTTCAAATCAACAAGGAGCGGGGACAGGAGTAGTACTAGTATCGCCAGATGGGCAGATACTGGAACAATCCATTCGTTTGGGGTTTAAGGCCTCAAACAATGAAGCAGAGTATGAGGCGTTGATCACAGGACTAAAACTGGCAGCAGCCATGGAAGCCGACGAGGTAATAGTCTTTTGTGACTCTCAGCTTATAGTCAATCAGGCAACAGGGGAATTTGCAACTCGAGATGAACGGATGTCGGCCTACGCAAAAGAAGTAGGCAGATTGGTGACAATAGCCATGCCGATGCTCTGGCCAACTTGGCTAGTGCAATAAAGTCTGGTGAGGCAAGAACAATAATGGTTGACTACTTGCCAGGTCCAAGCATAGAACCATTGAGCACAAAGCGTGAAGCAATGTGTGTGGAGATGGGACCAAGTTGGATGGATATAATAGTAACATTCCTTAAAGAAGAAAAATTGCCAGACGACCGTAAAGAAGCACACAAGATCAGACTGAAGTCGGCAAGATTCAGTTTGACAACAAAAGGCTATCTCTACAGAAGGTCCTTTACTAGACCCCTTCTGAGGTGTGCGCATCCTGCTCAGGTTGAAGAATTTTTGTACGAAATACATGAAGGAGTATGTGGAAGCCACGCCGGGGGCAGGCCACTTGCTCATAGGGACATTACACAGGGGTATTGGTGGCCCTACATACAGAAAGATGCTGAAACCTATGTCAAGAAGTGTGAAAAGTGCCAAAGGTTTGCACCCTTGATACATCAACCAGCAGCAGACTTGAACCCAGTGTCCAGTCCTTGGCCATTTGCCTAATGGGGCATGGATCTTGTTGGAAAACTGCCCCAAGCAACTGGACAAAGGAAGTACCTGCTGGTAGCAATAGATTGCTTCACCAAGTGGGTAGAGGCTGAACCCCTTGCCAAGATTCGGGATGTTGATGTGAAGAACTTCATATGGAAGAACATCATCACCAGGTTTGGAATCCCAAGAGCAATAGTAACTGACAATGGCACACAGTTTGACAGTAAGCTAATCAAGAGCTTCTGTGCAAAGTTCAAAATCAAGAATTATTTTTTCACCCCAAGTTTTCCTCAAAGCAATGGACAAGCAGAAGCATCCAACAAAGTCATCTTGGATGGGATTAAGAAGAGGCTGCAAGCAGCAAAGGAAAAGTGGGTGGATGAATTGCCAAGTGTACTCTGGGCATATCGGACTACGCCGAGAAGATCAATTGGGAAATCCCCATTTGCCATGGCTTATGGCACAGAAGCAATCATTCCTCTAGAGGTCAGCATCCCAGGGATTAGAACCCAGGGAGTAGAGAATGGAACTAATGATGTATTTATAGCCCGAGATCTGGATCTACTAGAAGAGAGAATGGAGAAAGCATCAATTCAGTTGGGGGCATCCCAACAGCAGCTTGCTAGGGCTTATAATAAGAAGGTGAACCCGCGAGAGTTCCAAGTTGGTGACCTCGTCCTGAGAAAGGTCGTCGGCAACAAGAAGGATCCCAGAGAGGGCAAGCTTGGCCTGAATTGGGAGGGACCCTATAGAATCATCTCGGTCTTGGGCAATGGGGCATATCGGCTTGAGGACTGTGAAGGCAAATAATTGCCAAGACCTTGGAATACTTGCAATCTAAAGTTTTTCTACCACTAGATTTTCTCGTTTTCTAAGATTTCTTTTTATATTGTTATTAGCAAAAGTAATAAAGTTTTAGCTTGATCTTTAAACTTATGTAATGTGATTGACCGGATACTTGACGATGTTTCTAAGCGAAACATGACGAAGAACTTAGCTTATTATATAGTAGAGTAGAACTTTTTACTTGACGAATAACTTAGCTTATTATATAGCAGAGTAGAACTTTTTACTTGCATATAATAGAGTTGAACTAAGTTGACGATGTTTCTAAGCGAAACATGATGAATAACTTAGACTTATTATATGGTAGAGTAGAACTTTTACTTGCATATAATAGAGTTGAACTAAGTTGGCGGTGTTTCTAAGTGAAACATGACGAATAACTTAGACTTATTATATGGCAGAGTAGAACTTTTACTTGCATATAATAGAGTTGAACTAAGTTAGGATAACCTGGGTTGGTCATGTTGGTAGAATCAAACTCAGATTGGAACTAAGTACGTATCAGTCAGATTAACAAAAAGGCTGAGGTTAGTTACCTCGGCCAGTCTTTATCTGAATCTGACCTCTGTAACAAGGTCAAAGCCCTAGTCTTAAATGAGAACCCAAGTGGAACTTAGGTTCACATTAGAGGGCAGAGGGCTAGGGCTGAAAATTGATGCTTGGAAGATTGGTTTAACACTTGTTGAAATTTGAGAAAAATTTACAAGTTGACATTAAACCGAGGTCAAGTTTAACACTTGTTGAAATTTGAGAAAAATTTACAAGTTGAAATTAAACCGAGGTCATGTTTAACACTTGTTGAAATTTGAGAAAAATTTACAAGTTGAAGTTAAACTGAGGTTGTCTCAAAAGAAGATTGGTTTAAAACACTTGTTGAAATTTAAGTTTACAAGTTGAAGTTAAACCAAGGTCACGTTTTACACTTGTTGAAACTTGAGTTTACAAGTTGAAGTTAAACTAAAGTTTCAAGTTCAAGTTAAACCGAGGTTATGACTAAAAGAAAATTGGTCTAAACACTTGTTGAAATTTTTTAGAAAAATTTACAAGTTAAGACCAAGGTTGTATTAAAAGAAGTACTTGTATACTTGCCGAAGTAAACCATTGGTTTGTATAACCGAGGTATATCACCCCGAGGAAATTGCACAGATAAGGTGTATGCTTGAAAGCATGCAAAATTATTCTAAGTACAGAATCATACAAGTGTCATTGAAAGGAAATTGTACTTGCATTCAGAAGAATCAGTTCAAAAAGAAGAGGGCACTTCGGCCGACCAAAAGAGTAGTTGTTCAGAAATTACAAAAGTGGCACTTCGGCCAGATTCAAGCTTACATTGATTCAAAAAGTAAGACAAAGGTACAAAACAAAAAACCAAGACTATTGGGCATCGGCAGTAGGATGGGGCTCCGAAGACATTGGAGAATTATTCTTGGCGTCCTTCTCAGCAGCGAGCTCGGTATCGATCTCTTTGAGAGTCTGGTCAATGCTCTTGTCGGTAATAGGCACGTTCGATGTTGTCTTCTCAGGCGTGTCATTTTTGGGGACCTCACCTTCCTTGTCTTGAGTCAAGTCTAGGACTTGCCCATTTGGAGTAGGGGACTTCGCCCCAGTAGCTTCCTTCGATTTCCTCACCCAAGCTTCCTCCTCAGACCCAAAATCGTCTTCAGATTGGCTTGGAGTAGGGGGGAAATGATAGGGCGAGGACGTTGGCATTCTTGAGGGGGAGTCCTCGTGGATGTCAAGCTTTTTTAGAGCAGCCATCCAACCAAGGGTGAAACCCTTGTTGCATGCCTGCATCATCGGACTCTTGTAGTCCGCCGTGACATCGGCCACCCGCTCATTGTATGCCTTTTCGTCTGCGGCCTTGATCTCGGCAGCTTTTGTGGCCAAGGCATCTTGTAGTTCCTTTTGGGCCTCGGCCATCTTTGTCTCGGCCTCTTTCTTTTCAGCCGTGAGGACCTTGGCAATAGCCTCGGCAGTGTCAGCTTTTTCCTCGGCCTCATCTTTAGCCTTGATGGCTGCCTCGGCCTGATCTGACAAGGTCTTCATCCTTCCCTCGGTCTTTTTGAGGGTCTTCTGCAAACCAGAGACCTCCCTGATCTTGTCAGCCAACTCCTTCCTCATTTAAAAAGATTGCATTGAGAAGGGGTGGACGTGCTGGATCGCCTGAAGGAAAATGGACAGAGCAGAAGTTATTAGAAAATTCTCTAAGTATAGAAAGAAAAAGAAAGAAAAATACCAAGTGTAAAG
>NW_021031575.1:14805-42225 GCF_004153795.1 Camellia sinensis
CTCTCCAACTCCTGGATTGCCTTGATTTGAGAGGGGTCTGCCTCTATACCTCGGTTGGTCACCAGGAAGCCCAAGAATTTGCCAGATCCTACTCGGAATGCACACTTGGATGCATTGAGGCGCAGCTTGTGCTTCTTCAGGATCTCAAACATCTCGCCAAGGTCCTTGAGATGGTCATTCTCATCCTTGCTCTTGACCACCATGTCGTCGATGTAAGCCTCCATTGTTCTGCCTAACAATGGTTCAAACATCTTGGTGACCATCCGTTGGAATGTTGCCCCTGCGTTCTTTAGGCCAAAGGGCATGACCTTGTAACAGTATAGTCCTCTTGGAGTTGTAAAAGATGTGACCTCCTGGTCTGGTTCATGTATGGCGATTTGATGGTAGCCTCTGTATGCATCCAGAAAGCTAAGTCGGTTGTGCCCCGCCGTTAGGTCGACCAATTGATCTATTCATGGTAGAGGAAAGCTGTCTTTCGGACATGCCTTGTTGACTGTTTTATAGTCGACACAGACACGCCACTTGCCATTCTTCTTTGGCACCACGACTGTGTTGGAGATCCATCTTGGGTAGTGCACCTCTCTGATTGCTCCTGCCTCTAGCAGGTTTCCTACTCCTTCCACCACTATCTCGGCATGGTGGAGTGCCGATCTACGGGTGCGTTGAATGATTGGTCTGGCGGATGGGTGGACATTGAGTTGGTGACAGATGAAATTGGGATCAATGCCTGGCATGTCGTATGGTGTCCAGGCAAACACTTCGATATTAGAGGTTAAAAATTCCAAGACCTCTAATCTCTCAGTGCTGGACAACGATGAACCGAGCAAAAAGAACTTATCCGGGTTCTTTTTATCTATTCTTACCTCTACTAGGTCTTCCACCGCTTTCTAATTAGCTGCTTTGCCTACATCTGCGAACAGTTCATTGCTCTCAGGTTTTTTCCACCAAATGAATGTATCCTTTGGCAGCTCGGCTGCCATTCACTGTGATAAAGCATTACTTGGACATAATCTGATCTCCATAGACCTCCTCAATTACACCGGTATCGTTGGGGAACCGCATTACTTGGTGGTAGGATGACGCCACCGATCGCATGGCATGCAGCCATGTTCTGCCCAAGATGATGTTATAAATGGAGGAGACCTTTAATACCCAGAACTCCACTTGTTTCGTCACGCTTCCTGCTCTGACTGGAAGAATTATCTTACCGACGGACCATTCTGGCATGGTGTTGAATCCAATTAGGGGAGATATGGCAGGCGCCAAGTCTTTGTCTTGCAGCTTTAATTGTTTAAATGTTTCATAGTACATGATTTCACATGAACTACCCTCATCATTCAAGATCCTTTTGATATCAAAATTCTTAACACGCAAAGTAATTACCAGCGCTTCGTTATGGGGGTTCTACAAAAAGATCATATTCTTTGCTTATTTATTCTCTTTCTTCAAGGTCGGTTGAACACTTAGCACTTCCCTCATGTGCTCCACCTTTTTTATCATTCCTCTAAACTCGCAGACTCGCTCAGGCTCAATGATCCCATGGATCAAGTTGATCATGCCTTAAGGTGAACCATCTACCAGCATTCTGTTTGGCATGTTTCTATCTTGAGGGGCTAACTAAGCTCCCCCCTCAATACAACAGTCCAAGTGGCCTACCGCCACTAGTTCTTCTAGATACTACTTTAATAGCATACAATCCTCAGTTCGGTGCCCAACTTCCTCGCGGAAGGAGCATCAGTACCTCTCATCATAGCCTCTCTGCGCTTCTCCCAATTTGGCTGGCCGCCGAATAAAGGGTTCATCGCGAATCTCGCTAAGGATACAGTAGATAGGCTTCTTGAAAACTGTAGTAATAGTTGTGTGGACTTTCAGTTTCCTTGCTTTGTTTTCCTTATTATTTTGTGGAGGGTCGCCACGATTACTGTAAATCAGTTGTAAGTCAAAACATATGTAAAATATATTATGGTGACTCAAGGTATAATATAACTCACCTTAAGATTGAGTCTTACTAATTTCTTTCTATTTTCGTTGGTTTTCAGGCCTTCCTTTGCTCTCTATTTTTTTTCGTTGATTTTTTTTTTTTTCGTTTGTACTCACTTCACAACACCTCCTCCCCTTATTTATACACATAACTTAGGTGATGACTCATACTTATCTAATGGCCCTAAGGTGATGAATCACCTCCCCTCCCTAATCCTAGGTGTCCAGATGGCCCCCCACTCCTTCATCTCAGCAGATTTGTAATCTTTGTAATTAATGGAACTTAATTTGCTTAATTATATCTATACATGCTAATCTTCTCACATTAATTAGTGATTAACTTAGCTCTCAAATAAATCTCCTCATCATATATTTGATAACCATAATGACAAATTAATTTACATAGCACGTATAGCTTATTTATTTTATTACTTCTATTATTATTATTATTATTATTATTATTATTATTATTATTAAATTATACTTTATCGCATACAATCACAAAATTAATTATTTTATTTTACTATTATAGATTATTATTATTTTTATTAATAATCGTGGTTGGTTGTGTATTAATTAAATATATAGGGTGTCACAATTTTCTTTGACAACTAGTAGTAATATACTGGTGTCATTAACAATTTAGAATATTTATTTGTAAAGTTTGTCAGAAATTAATTTTGGTCTTAAGAAATAATTTCTGAGTGTTCATTAATTAAAATTATGTTTCAGTATTTTAATTATTGAAGTGTTACAGAAATTTAATTTTTCTGTGTGGAATTGATTTGGTTAAATAAAATTTTATTTTATTTTCAAATTAATTGAAAATAAAAGTTACAATTCTTGTTTCTTTTATTTTTACAGAATTTAATTTTGTAGTTTTGGTTTAAATTTTTTGTGTAGTATAAAATTCTAATTATAATTTTGTTTTATAATTTAGAATTCATGGCTACTAAAACTGGACAAACTAATGCTCAAACAAGTATGAGTATGGTGGTTGTAATTTCGCCAATCCCTTATCCTGTTGTGACTGTTCCAGTCAATCACAGTGAGAGGCCAAAGAAGTTCTCAGGAGCTGATTTTAAAAGTTGGCAACATAAAATGCTATTCTATCTTACAACTCTAAACCTGACTCGTTTTTCTACGTGAGGATGCTCCTACTCTGAAAGAGGATGAAACTAACCGGCAAGTGGTTGTTACGGTCAATGCCTGGAAACATGCTGATTTCCTTTGCCGGAACTACATCTTGAACGGACTTGACAACACATTATACAATGTCTACAGTTCTATCAAAACGACAAAGGAACTTTGGAAGTCTTTGGAGAAAAAGTACAAAACAGAAGATGTTGGCTCAAAGAAATTTGTGGTTGGCAAATTCTTGGACTTTGTGATGGTTGATTCTAAGACTGTGATCAGCCAAGTTCAAGATCTCTAACTCATTCTGGATGACATTCCCGCAGAAGGCATGTCTCTCAGTGAATCCTTCCAAGTTGCAGCCTTAATTCAGAAATTACCACAAGATTGGAAGGAATTCAAGAACTACCACAAACACAAGCACAAAGAAATGACTTTGGAAGAATTGATTGTACGTTTAAGGATTGAGGAGGACAATTGTAATTCTGAGAAGCGGGCTGGTAAGTATCCCATGGAGTCTAAGGAAAATATGGTGGAACATTCTCTAAAAGCAAAGAAACGAAAGTTTTTTGGAGAAAGTTCTGCGCAAGGTTCTAAAGGAGGGGAAACTAAGAAGTACAAGTTTAATGGCAAATGTTACATCTGTGACAAAGAGGGACATCAGGCCAAAGATTTCCGTAGCAAACGCAAAGGCAAAGGCAAAGGAAGATCAAGTAAGAAGCCTGTTCAAGCTAATATAACCGAAGTTGACAAAATTTTCAATGGTGTCGATGACAGAAATCTTTCTGCAGTTATTTCTGAGGCAAACCTTGTTGGAAATCTTAAAGAATGGTGGGTGGACACTGGTGCTACGCACCATATTGTGCCAACAAAAAGATGTTCACGTCTTATTCTAAAGTGGACAACGATGAACAACCTTTTATGGGCAACTCCTCAACTTCCAAAGTTGAAGGACAATGAAAGATTATTTTGAAGATGACATCTGGAAAGGAACTCACTCTCAACAATGTGTTGTATGTACTGGACATTCGCAAGAACCATGTTTCCGGATCTTTGTTGAGTAAAAATGGGTTTAGGCTAGTTTTTGAAAGTGACAAGTTTGTACTTACCAAAAACTAGGGGTGCAACTCGGGCGGGCTCAACCCGAGCAACCCGAGCCCAGCCAAAGTTTTTTTAGGGCTTGGGCAACTATATCTTGTAATCTGGACGGGCTTGGGCAAATTTTTGATGCCCGAATTGCAATTCGGGTCGGGCTTGGGCAGAACCAATGGCCAACCCGAGCAACCCGAGCCCGAATTGAATTTAATATATTATATAAATTATATAATAAATTATATATAATATATATATAATTTAATAAATTATATAATATATATAAATTAAGTAAAAGAGTTAGTCTTAATTTTTATTTTTTTATTTATTTTTTGGTTAGTCTTCTATTAAGTAAAAGAGTTAGTCTTAATTTTTAATTTTTATTTTTTTTTTGGTTAGTCTTCTACCATTAGATTAGCATCTTTTATGCCTACCCTTAAATCTACCTACAGGTTTCTGGACTCGGGCAATTCGGGCTAACCCGAGTTCAAAATACAAAGCTCGGGCCGGGCTTGGGCAGCAATGCTCGGGTTCATGGTCGGGCTTGGGCGGGCTTGGGCACTGCTAAATACAATTCGGGTCGGGCTTGGGCAGACCCCCAACCCAACCGAACCCGCCCGAGTTGCACCCCTACCAAAAATAGGATGTATGTAGGAAAATGTTATTTGTCTGATGGCCTTTTCAAAATGAATGTAATGACTGTTGTACCCTCTGTTATTAATAAAAATACAATTTCTTCTTACTTGCTTGAGTCTTCAAATTTGTGACATGGTAGACTAGGACATGTTAGTTATGGATCTTTGCATAGATTAATTAATATGGAATGTTTACCTAATTTGACATTGATTCAAATCATAAATGTGAAATTTGCGATGAGACAAAAACTATCCAAAACCCCTTTTCATTTAATTGAAAGAAGTAAAGAACCACTTAAATTAATTCAGAGCGACATTTGTGATTTTAAATCAATTCAAACTAGAGGTGAGAAAAAGTATTTTATCACTTTTATAGGTGACTATACTAGATATAGTTATGTTTATTTAATTCGAACCAAGGATGAAGTTTTTAAACTTTTTTTTTTTAATAAAAGAACAAAGTTGAAAATCAACTTAGTAAGAAAATTAAGAAACTTAGAAGTGATATAGGTGGTGAATATGAATCACATTGTGGTGAATTTTGTAAAGAATATGGAATAATTCATCAAACCACCGCTCCTTAGTCACCTCAAAACTTGTGGGGGAAGCAATACTTTCTGCTAATTATATACTTAATAAAGTATCCTGAAAGAAAGTGAATCAAACTCCTTATGAAATGTGGTATGGAAGAGTACCATCCTACAAATACTTAAAAGTGTGGGGGTGTTTGGCTAAAGTGGCTATTCCTAGTCCTAAAAAGATTAAGATAGGTCCTAAAACAGTTGATTGCATTTTCATTAGTTATGCCAAGAGTAGTAGTGCATATCGGTTTTTGATTTATAAATTAGAACATTCTGAAATGCATGTAAATACTATTATTGAATCTCAGAATGCATCATTCTTTGAACATGTATTTCCAAATAAGACTAGACAAGAGACTAGTAATAATAAAAAATCTTATGATGCTATTACTAGTCATGATCGAGAACATGATCAAGAACAAGATAAAGAGATAGATTAAAATGAGGAAGAGGAACCTAGGCATAGTAAACGTACTAGAACCTCAAAATCTTTTGGTTCAGATTTTCTAACATTTTTGTTAGAAAATGAGCTTTTAACTTTCAAGAAGCTATGTCTAGTCCTGAAGCTCATTTACGGAAAGAAGCTGTAAATAGAGAAGTTGAATCCATCTTACAAAATCACACTTGGGAATTAGTGGATTTGTCACCAGGTTGTGAACCTCTTGGGTACAAGTGAATTTTCAAGAGAAAAATGAAAGCGAATGGATCAATTGACAAATATAAGGCAAGACTTGTGGTCAAAGGTTTTAGACAAAAAAAAGGTCTTGATTACTTTGACACATACTCACCGGTTACTAGAATAACATCTATTAGAATGCTAATTGCCATTGCATCTTTGCACAATCTAGAAATTCATCAAATGGATGTGAAAAGCGTTTTTTTAAATGGTGAGTTAGATGAAGAAATTTACATGGAACAACTAGAAAAGAAAGTGTGTAAATTGGTTAAATCATTATATGATTTAAAACAAGCGCCAAAGCAATGGCATGAGAAATTTGACAAAGCAATAATGTCAAATGGATTCAAAATTAATGAATGTGACAAATGTATTTATATTAAAAACACAAACAACGGTTATGTTATAGTATGTCTTTATGTGGATGACATGCTTATCATAGGTAGTAATAATGACATGATTAAAACTATCAAGAAAATATTGAATAAACATTTTGACATGAAAGACATGGGGATTGCTGATGTAATTCTTGGTATGAAAATTACCAAAACATCAGAAGGTTATGCTTTGTCATAATCTCATTACATCGAGAAAATACTTGACAAATTCAGCAAAGATGATGATCATCTTGCTAGAACACCTGTGGTTGTTAATTTGTTTGTTTCCAAGAATGTACAGGACATTATTTCTCAATTAGAGTATGACCAAATTATTGGAAGCTTAATAAACTTGATGAACTTCACTCACCTGGATATTTCTTATGCTGTAGGTAAATTAAGTAGATATATGAGTAACCTAGGAGTATAACACTGGAAAACAATTACAAGGGTTCTAAGATACCTCAGATTTACTCGTAACATTGGGCTTAATTATACTAGATATCCAACAGTATTTGAAGGATACTGTGATATAAACTGGATATCGGATACTAGAGACTCAAAATCCACCAGTGGGTATGTCTTTACACTTGGTGGTGCGGCTGTATCTTGGAAATCTTCCAAACAGATTTGCATTGCTAAGTCTACTATGGAATCAGAATTCATGACTTTAGATAAAGCTGGGGAAGAAACAGAATGGCTTTGCCACTTTCTGACGATTTTCCAATGTGGCCAAAACTTGTGCCTACTATATGCATACATTGTGATAGTCAATCAGCAATTGGTAGAGCATAGAGTCATATGTATAACGGTAAGTCACGACACATTCGTCGTCGACATAACACCGTGAGACAACTACTCTCTAATGGAATTATTTCCATTGAATATGTGAAGTCTAAGGACAACATAGCAGATCCACTAACTAAAGGGTTAGCAAGAGAGTTAGTTAAAAATTCATCGAGGGAAATGGGACTTAAGCCTATTAAATAAGAGTTACCACAACAGCAACCCAACCTAGTTGACTGGAGATCCCAAGATTTAGGTTCAAAGGGACAACCAAGTTATATATGACTCAGAAGGATCACTGGGGAGTCAAAGTGAAGTCTACAGCATTTTAGGTTAAGTAAAATGTTAATGATTCTTATATATAGGTAAACCTAGTGGAGTATGGCAGGATACTCTTCACAAGAATCACCTATGTAAGCGTGAACTGGGCCGGATCTATGAGATTTGTGAAGGGCTACAATTCTCCAGAGCACTCATGAAAGACCAGGTTGTTCATGGCCAAAATGACCATAATAGTGAGAACTAAATTGTGTTTGGTGATATACTGTGTGAGTTCTATTGTCTTGGTTTACACAAACGACTGAACAGTTCAAGACATCATGTTCACTAGTTAGCTAGTAAATTTGATAGTGTCTCACAAGGGAAGGTTCAAAACCAAAAGCTACCTATCCTTTGCAGAATATTTCCAATTTTTGTACTCTCTGTAATTAGATCATGTTATTGCATTTTCTCTCCGTCAAACCCCATTCATGTTTAGGATTGTTGAAAATTTTGGTTTTTATAGGCTTATTTTGGGCTAACTTTAAGCCCAATTTTGAGTGGGTCCCAAACGTCTTTCGAGGTGGGTCTAAAGAGGTGATGTGTTCCTTGCCTCATGGCAAGTCACACAGTGATGATGGTTCGTCAAAACCATTTATGAGTGAATGGAAAGTTGACGTCATTTTCGGGTTCGTGGAATGGACAATTAAAGAATTAAATGTGAGTTTCCATGTTTGACTTGTCCCACATTAGAAACTTAAGAGAACTTATGTGTGTATATAAGTTCGAGGTGGCAATACTTGGGTTGGGTCCCAAGGGGCACCCCAAGTTTGTAGAAGGGATGAGTTATGGACAAATTAAACCTTGGCTCAAATCACCACACACGTGCGCGCCGCCTTCGAAACAGTGTTGCACCTGTTCCATTTGAATTCATATATGTTCCTGTTTAAAATCACACATGTTCGGCCCTATATATTCCAGCGCATTCCAGCAGTTTGTTGCATCCTGAAAACATCCAGAAAAAATATGTTCCTTTCCCATTTTGCTCTTTCTTTGCAGAATTCTTCATATTAATTTTTAGGGAATACTTTGAGAGTATAGAACACAGGTTAGGTTCACCGCACAAATTGTTTAGAGTGCTACTACAATTTATGAAAATTATTGTATCCTGGGAGATAGACGCCTTTTATCCGTAAGCACCGTAGCGGGTAGAATCTATCTTAAGGATAGAGTGTCAAACACTCGACTTGATCTTTTAAATATTTATTTGGTTTGGTAAAATAAATTCGGTACATAATTTATTTATTTTTTGTTATAATTTATTTATTTTTTGTTTAATTTGTTTCAAGTTATTTATTTTACACAAAAGATTGTTCTAACAATAGCAAGGCAATAGCAGTCTCAGTAATATGTTGATGTTCTCTCTCAACTATGCCATTTTGCTCAGGAGTGTAAGGGCAACTAAGTTGATGAATGACACCATGTTGAGTCAAATAAGCATCCATTTGTTTGTTAACAAACACAGTACCATTATCAGTCCTTAAGATTTGAAGATGAGTAGCAAACTAATTTTCAAAATAAGCTTTAAAAAAAAAAAGAAATGTGGAGAAAACTTCACTTTTGACATGTAAAGGGTAAATCCAAGTAAATCTAGTAAAGTCATCCACAAACAAGAGATAGTACTTAAAACTAGAAGTAGAAGCATGAAAAGGGCCCCATACGTCACTATGAACAAGAGAAAATGTCCTATTAACAGTAGTAGTAGAAAGTTTAAATGGTTGTCTATGGATCTTAGTAACATTAGAAGGAGTGCATGAAAATTCAGCACTATTATTCTTGGAAGCAACAAGTAAATGTTTGATAATATGCTGCATTTTTAAGAAAGAATGATGGCCAAGTCTTTGATGCCAAGTAGGCATAAAGACTTGAGAATGAGGGTAAGTAATGCAGGCTTGTGAATTAGGAGATGAAGAAGAGGATGCAAACTGGTAAAGACCATGATGATTAGAGCCTTTATGCAGAACCTGGTTCGAAGTTTTGTCTTGAATGACAAAAGAGGTAGCATCAAATGTAACTGAACAATTATTGTCCTTAGTAAGCTTATGAACAGATAAAAAATTGGAAGAAATATGAGGAACATGGAGCATATCATTGAGATGAAGAGAACACTGAGGTGTAGGCAAAAGACCCTTACCACTATGATGAATAGGTAAGGTTTGACCACTGTCTACTGTAACTTGATCTGTGCCTTGATAAGGATGGTACAACTGAAGATTACTTAAGTCATTTGTGATATGATTTGTAGCAACTGAATCAACATACCAAGGAGGTGTGGTAGGAATGGAAGAAGAAGTAGGATTTGTTAGTACAGTATAAGCTCGAACAGATGTTGCAAGAGTAGGAGAAGAGTTTGTGTGGTGATGAGATTGATAACTTGGATCCATTCTGTACAAACAGTCAAGAACACTATGACCAAGAACACCACAAATCTGACATCCTAAACCAGTAGAAGAGAAACCTCTAGATCTGTTTCTGTCATTGCGATATGATTGACCACCACGATATCTACCTCCTTGAGAACCTCGAAACTGATGTCGACCTCTGTTCGATCCAGATTGACCTCTATGGTGAGAAAAATGTGAAGAGGAAGAACTGGACTCAAATGTCTTGGTTGTAGTATATGCAGCAGTTGCATCAGCTCCAAGAGCTTGTTTGACCTTGTTCTCCATATGTATAGCTTCAGAGCACAATAAAGGAAGAAAAATATTCCATTGTAATGGCTTTAGCTCTAGCACGAATGGTAGTTTTGAAGGCATCATATCTCCCAAGGAGACCATTCAAAATAAGAAGAACCAAATCTTTATCATCAATGGTCGAAGATGCAAGACTTAATTGATGTAAAATATCTCTGATCTAATGAAGATATTGTTCCATTGTAAATCCTTTCTTTGTAAGATTCTGAAGTTTGTGTTTGAGTTGATGAATATGTGATCGAGAAAGAGAAGTGTATCTCTTCTCAATTGCAGACCAAACTTCAGAACAATGGTGAAGCTGAAGAACAAAAGAGAATATCGAGGAAGAAAGTGTTGCTGTAATGCAATTGAGTAGATGAGCATCTATGACTTGCCATTTCTCAAATTCTGGATTTGGAATTGTTTTGCCTGATGAATCAAGAACATTTGGAGATGGACATGAAATTGATCCAGTCACAAAGCTAAGAAAATTGGTTGTTCGAAGAACATTTTGCATCTAGTTGTTCTAGATGAGAAAGTTTGTAAAATCAAGCTTTTCTGTAACGAATGAACCAAAATTTGAGATTAAGAGACTACTTGGTGGTAAAGTCAGTGATGCAGATGATGAAGATGAATCTATCATTGTTTGCTTGTGAGAGCTTAGCAAGCTCTGATACAATAACAAGAATAAGAAATCATCTTTTCTATTTCATTAATATAGCCATTACAGATATTTATACACTAATCAGTTACAACAACTCTAACAAACTATCACGACCCAAACCCGCTCCTATGGGTTTAGCATCGTAATCGCCCAGTAATTCTTGGATTACCAAAGGCCTCTGAACAGAATAATATATATAACAAGGGCTGTGGAAGCAAATATACAAACATACATAGTCCATAGAGCTGTGCAGATATACATGGAATAGGAAATTTAAAACTTTTCATATACATACATACATACAGATGTGGCGTCGAAAATACAATAGCCTTACATCACCCAAGCCACTTATACAAGCTTTCAAACGTGTTCAGACCAGACATAAGCATTTAGAAAGTACAAAGTCCCAAGGACACAAAAACTTGGGTAGATCTCAAAAGGGAACCTCCATAGGAGGCATGATGGTTGGTTGACACCAAAACTCGCCAGGCAGCATCTCAGGCCTGGTCACGTGCCTGCTCACCTACATACATACAAATAATACAGTGAGCTAGAGCCTAGTAAATAATAACCAGGTAAAGGGTTTTAATGAATGATGTCCAGCACAGAGTTAGAATTCAGAGTTTATATCAAAAACGTATTCTTATCGGAAACAGAGTCTTAAGCATATTCAGTTTGCAAATCATGATTGGATTGAGATACATGCTCATATTCATAATCAGATTTGCATAAGATCATACGTGGTACACTCATTAGCTATCATATCAACTTGGTCCTAAGACCCACATGCATAGTCGGTACCGAAAACCATAAAGGTCCATATCTTGCGCACAAGTAGCCATGGTATTGTTACCCCCAGGTGAGAGCCACATGAATATAGGCCTCGGTATTGTTACCCCCGGGCAAGGGCCACGTGAATATAAGCCACAGTATTGTCACCCCTGGGCGAGGTCCACATGCATATTGGCCACGGTATTGTTATCCCTGGGCGAGGGCCATGTGAACTAAGGGTGCCATAAGTACATTTCAGAAAAATGGACATTCATTCATAATTCATAAAATAACATTTCAGAAAATAGATCGTATCATATTAGTCATAAAATACTTGTAATTAAACATAGCTTTATAGAGTTATTACTCACAGTTAACAGATGGCTCCAAGTAAACAAGTAGAGTAGGCAACTCACTTATCCTGAGGTGCGTGACCTACATAACATGACAGTGACATACATTGAAACACAGGCTCGAATTGCACATAACACATGTTCTTGTCCTAAATGTGCTTCTAGCCTTTATTCTCATTATAGTGTCTTGAACATGGCCTAGGAATGCCTAGGATGGAATGAGGATGCAACAATGCACTTGAAAACATTTTTCAAATTTTGCTGAAAACAAGGTCCACGCTCGAGCGTGTCTTTCCTCGCTCGAGCGGACATACATAAAGTATGGGTTCACTCGAGTGTGACTTCTCTCGCTCGAGTGGAGTGTAAACTTGGAAAAAGTACTGGTTGCTTGCTTTTCACGCTCAACGGATGCTCGATCCACGCACGAGCGTAAGGCTCAGTCCTTAGCTCGAGCGTGACTTTTGTTGCTCGAGCGTGCTGCAAAACATATGAATTTCTGGATATATGCATTTCACGCTCGAGCGGGTATCATGTCGCTGAAGCGTAAGTGCACGCATTCAGAGTGCTCGCTCGAGCGTGAACTCTTACGCTCGAGCGTGGATTCAAATTCTGAAATTTTTAGATTTGATCCCCAAGCTTCAAACTCAAACCAGACACTTCAAAACTCATCCTCTTGGGCCAAAATTTTGGAAAACACTTAGAAACTCACAAAACATCATGCTTTGAAGATCATTTCATGAAATCAAGGTCCAAAAGCATGCCAATTGTTCAAAAATTCAAATTAAACTTTATAAATGTTTTATGAACATAACATGCATGAATTTCCTTAAACTCCAACTTCTCAAAACATGATCAAATGTTACAAAACATCATAAAACTTGATGATTTCACAAAATTAAGATGAAGTCAAGACATGCATGAGAGAATTCTTAGTAAACATGCTCCAAATGTAATGAAATGTACATGCATGTTTGAATTGCTCTCCCTTCCTACTTCTTAAGCTCGGTTCACACATTTCCTAGCTCAATTCACTTAAATTCATGGGTGAATCAACTCAACTTCAAGACTAAATGTTTGGTTTCTTACCTAAAGTCTTCGATTCTTTGGGCTCTTGGTGAATCCTAGCTCAATTCTCTAATTCTCCTTCAATTTCCTAGCCAATTCTTTGTTTGAGCTCGATTTCTCCCTACTCTCCATTTCTCGTGTTTTTCTTCCTTGAAGAGGCTCAAATGTACTCAAAATGAAAGAAAAGAGATGAGTGGGGCTCATTTGGTGCCTAATAGGGGCTTGGTTAAAGTATAGTTAATTGAAGTTAAAATAAATGGGCACTAATTTAATCTAATTTAATCGTTCCAAATCGAATTTTAATTAAACTTACCATAAAATTCTATAAATTCCAAATAGCACATAAATCAAATCAATTTCAGAGTCAGATTTTTTTTTTTTTTTTTTTATGACCGAGGTATCCGGGCTCTGGTTTTTGACCCGTCCAACTAATCCTCGGGGGGAGCAATCACAGGAACCCACCGCTGTGGCTCCCATTTAAATCCCAAGTCTAATCCCAAGAGGAATCAAACCTGTAACCGTGCGCTTTACCCACACAGTCACGTGTACGCCCTTACCATTGAGTCACCTTGGGGGTGGGTAGACCTTGGTGTAGTTACTGGAACTAAATGTGATGTGGAAGTAATTTGAGCAGTACCACATCACACCGTGTTTGGTTGCATTGACTGTTTCGTTTGTTTCTCAATGGAGGATTGTTTGGTAAATACATTCTTGTGAAAATGACCATCTTTTGTCTCCAATAATGCTGCTAGGATAATTCAACTCATTAAAAAAATTGGACATTAAAATTTTGGTCAAAATGAGAGAATAATTTATTTGGCGCAGTCAAAATGAGTTTTTTTTTATGTCTCTGAATTACACGCGTTATTTGGCGGCAGTACTAATCTTCACAATTTTTTCTTAAAAAACACCTCTACAACAATTTTTTATATTAGTAAAAATTCACCGCTATACAATGAGTGAAAATTTTTTCCAAGTTAGAAATTGTTGTGGGGTTCATGCATATTCATTTAGCAATAGGTAGAAAGGCTTGAGTCTTGCATGTATATTAATTTTTTTTTATCAACAAAAGAATATTATTCTCACATTTATATGAATATTGGGTTCATCTTTATGGTTAATGATAAAAAAAAAATGAAAAAATTATTTAAAAATCCAATTTTAGAAATCTATATACCATGAAGTTTTTTATTTTTATTTTTATTTTATTTTATTTTAATAAGTTGGTAGATCCTGTTCATTTAGAAATATTTTCTATGAGATCCTATTTAATATATTATTGTGTCATGTTAAAATGTTTTTGCCCTTATTGATTGTTGGACTTTTTTTTTGGAATGTGTTACATTTTCCAAACATAACTAATACAAAACAAATAACAAAACTTTTAGCGTACTTTTTCCAAATGCGAAACGTGATGACAACCGAACTTTTTAGTCAAAAAGTTACTAAATTAGCTAAAAAGCCAACAACTCATACCAAAAAGTCAAAGATTCTCTTTTCTCTCTACTTTTTGCACATCTTTTCGTAAAAAGCTAAAAAGTCATCCCAAGCATTCTAGTTTTTTTTAGCTCATATTTTAGCCAAATAGCCAAAAAGTTACTAAATTAGCCTGTTCCCAAACGGGGTATATTTTCCAAATGTGGCCTATAGTGTATTTTCCAAACGTGACTAATATATAACAAATAAAAAGGCCTTAGTGTATTTTTTTCAAACATGACTAGTACTTTTTCCAGACGTGAAATGTGGCTAGTATATTTTTCAAACATGACCCTTATTGTATTTTTCAAATGTGGCTGATACATAACAAATAAAAAAGCCTTAAGTGTACCTTTTTCAAATATGACTAGTGTATTTTCCAAATGTGATTAATATGGTAAACCAAATGGGTAAATGTGTCAATTCCAATTCAATGGAACTTCTGTGTTCATTAAAATAAAATTGGTATTGATTGATCTACAAGTTCACCTTTTAAGATTTATGAGTCAATCACCGATAATAAATAAATAAATAAATAAAATTCTTATAGGTTTTTTTTTTTGTTGCTGCTTTAAAAATATATATATATATATATATAACAAGGGTCATTGTAAAATACAAATACTCAAAACGATGTGTACATCATACGCAAGTTCTAACATTTGTGGTGTTGATTATCACAAATGTCATTACTAAATCATTTTTTGTCATACCTAAAAAATAATAATAATAAGTCATAAGATTTAATAAAAGACTGCCAACTCAGTAATCAGTTGAAGAGAACTGGCAAAATAGATGACACCTGGCTGACCTGCAATAGAAAGAGAAGATTCCGGCAGTGGTTCGTCCACCCGGGGGCACTCCGACGATCAAGTCAGTATATCTCTCAAAGATAATCAATAGTGCTAAACTCACTGTTCATAATATAAATTGCGTACCTTAGACCCATGAAGGTGTCTCTCTTTTATAGCCAACACAAACCTAGTCCTAATAGAAGCCTAACTTCAATGAACTTAGGATTATTGCTAATCTTGGACTCCTAGTAGGATTGGGATAAACTCTCTAAGAGTCTTATCTTTACCCAAACTGAAGTCCTCTATCATTTTAGGACTCTTGTCCCTTATCTGCTTATTCTGAATTCTGATATCTTTAGAGATAACGTCGGCCTAACCGAGATAACCTCGGCATCATAACCTGGACATGTGGCCCCTCGGCTGACACGTCGGCGTCACCTTGGCCACGTGTTGGGACTCAAAAAATATATACCCATAACTGCCCCCTAGGTTCTATTACCTTGGCATTCTGAAGTGATGGAACCTATTTCGGTATTTCCTGCTAGTACATCGGCTTAAGCCGAGCTCATCGCTATAGGCCGACATGTCTTCTTAAAGATCAAGAATTCCAAGAGTTTCTTCACGTATATGAGCTGTCATGCATCACAATTCAACCGTTTCCGTCATGTGTCCTTTTCTTATTGGATCGTACTTGGTACGCGCTTCTAAATCGTCTCGCGTTGTTCTAGACGCTCACGTTGTTTTAGGCGCATTAATTCTGTTTTGCCGCCGTTTCAAGTTTTAACAAAACCTTTTCCCCCTTTCCTTATTTTCTCACTTTTGTATCCTCAAGCTCTCAACTCTCTCTAGCTTCTGAATACCCCATTGTTCAAGCTTCCATAACTTTGCAACTTGCTCCGTTTACTCCTTCCGGCATGATTTTCACAGATCCTCCACCTTTACAACCATCGTCAGACTTCGATAATCCCCATTTCGGCTTCCCTCTTTCTGGTAAGCCACTATTTCTCCTGGTTTTCAGTTTCTTGTAACCTTACTGAACTTTACTGTTTTACCTACTGTCTTTGCAATCTTGTTCATATTTTTGATATTTCATCTTGCATCGTGTATTCCACCCTATATTTGAACGCGTTTGTTTCATGATTTTTTTTTTCCCAAATCGTCTTCTTGAATATAGACTGTTCACACTCCTGTTGATTTCTGCCACTGTTCTTGGCCTGATACACCTTTGCAAACTTTTTGTCTTGATTTCTTGATGGCTTTATCACCATTCTTGATTCTAAAACGCATCCCTGTTTTTCTGTTTTCCAGATCCGTGCATTCAATCATCGTTTCCTTAGATCTAGGTTTTGGGATTTGTTTATAGAACCCAAAAAGTTTTAGAAAACCTTAAACTCCTTCTTCCTGAAATCTAGCTCCCATAATTTTAGCCGATATCATTGGTGTGTGGAAGCATAGGGTAGACACCCCGGCCAAATTAGAACACTTTAGACAGGAGTTCGAAATCCCAGCCGACATTCATCTGAGGTTGGCTGGGGAAGATGACTCTATCATGCCTGATGTAAACCTCATGCCTTTCTTAGTAGTAGCGTTTATTGAGTGTGGACTTAGGTTTCCACTTGACCATTTTTTCTGTGAAATCCTTCATTTCTATAGGTTGAATCCAATGCAGCATGCCATCAATTCTTACCGAGTTACTAATGGTACCATAGCCTTAGCCAAACAAGAGAACACTAGGATTACTCTTACTGATTTCTAGTACTGTTATACCATGTGTCGCTTGAAATCAAAAAAAGGCCACATCTATTACCTTAAGCTGAGGTCCACGGAGTACAAAATCGTTGCCGACCTCCCTGACTCCAAGAAGGGAACGGGGGATGATTACTTCATCGTTTCGGGTAACTGGGAGTTTCAGCCAAACGATGGCCTCCATCTTTATCCCCTAAGTCGAACAGTTTTTGAGGAATGAGCTGGTAAGGGCCACTCTTCACAAAATTTCTTGCTTTCTTGCATAAAGTTTTCAACATTCTGCTCTAATGTCTACACTTTTTTCTTTTTTGCAGTTCTCCCTCAGCCACAAAAGGCCTTCCGTCAGTCTTTCTTTCCCAGCAAAGACTTGAAGAAACAACTGAATTTGCCAGTCCACAAGGGGAAAGCCCCTCTGCTTCTCAACTTCATCCCCACTTATAAGTCGGCTCTTCCTGACGTCCCAAAAAAGAAAAAGAAAAGTCTTTCTCCACCTTCTGCCACAACTTCACAAGTCGCATCCACATCTCGGACAGACCAAGGATCAACCTCCGATCCTGCTGAGCAGCCGTCAACCTCGGCTCCATACCTGATTCCACCATCTCAGCGACAACGTCGGTGACGAACTGCTTTTTCTTCCGAGATGGGTCGCCAGAAAGCTGTCATAAAAGACCTCTTAGCCAGTATCCCTTCTGACGTTGACGCTCAGCCAACACAAACCCAGCCTCCACCAAAGCAAAAAAGCTCAGCCAAAGGAAAAGGTGACTCAGGTTGATACTGAGGACACCTTGCCAATTTCCAGATTGGCTAAGAGCGAGAAGACTGCCTCTGTCCCCAAGAAGAGGTCTGCTGAAACACACCCATTCGAATCCACTAGATCAAAAAGGCCGAGGTCATCTTCTACAATGACCTCGGGGTCTCAAAAGCATGATGCCCCCTAGGCCCTCAAAATCACACTGGAGGATAAACTAGTTAGGGCCAGTGATAGTGCTGAAGATATTAACGTCGGCGTTGCCCTTAGTATCGCTCTCCTCCTTCCGGGCGATCTCGACCGAAACGCCGAGATGAGCGAGTATGAGAACTATGCTCTGATGCACCAACACTCTGTTCAGGTAAGTCTCTTTATTGGGAATTTTTTCCTTCTTTCTCTTCATTACATACTTACAATATTTTCTAATAACTTCTGTTTACTTCCAGGCCATCCAGCATGCCCATTCTTTCTCAGTACAATCTTTCCAAAATCGGGAGAAGCTGGCCAAGAAGAAGAGGAAGGTCTCCAGTCTGCAAAAGACTAACAAAAATCTGCAGTCAAAGATGAAGACTTTGGAGGATCAGGCTGAGGCTACCATCAAAGCTCAAAATGACGCCGAAGAAAAGGCAGACTCTACTGAGGCCATCAAAAAGGTGCTTGAGGCCGAAAAGAAGGATGCCGAGGAGAAAACGGCCCAGGCCCAAAAAGAATTGCAAGATGATCTGGCCACAAAAGAGGCCGAAGTCAAGGCAGCCGATGAGAAGGGCTACAACGAAGAGGTGGCTGATGTCACGGCGGACTATGAAAAGCAAGTGAAGCAGGCATGCAACAAGGGTTTTACCCTTGGTTAGATGTCTCTTCTAAAAAAGCTTAAAGTCCCCGAGGACTCGCCCTTCAGGAACGCCGATGCCATTCCTCTTCCATTCCCTCAAACTCCAACTCAATCTGATGACGACTCTGAATCTGAGGAGGAGGTTTTGGTGAGGAAGTCAAAAGACGCTGCTAGGGCCAAGTCCCCTTTTCTGAATGAGCAAGTCCTAGACTTGACTCAAGATGAGGAGGTTGAGGAGGTTCCCAAAGATGCTACCGCTGAGAAGGCATCAGCCGACGTGACCCTTGTTGACAAGAGCCTTGACGAAACCCTCCAAGAAATTGACGCTGAGCTTGCGACTGAGAAGGCCGCCGAGATGTCTTCTTAGCAGTCCTCCGAGGTCCAAACCCAGCCTGCTAATGATGTGATGAGTCTTAATTTCATGTTTTTCTCTTTCTTCTGTGCTCTGTACTTTTGTTTTTCTTTTAAGATAGTGTAAGCTCTGGCCGATGTGTCAGTTTTTTAATATAACTCTCTTTTCTGAATGCTTGTATCTTTGTCTTCTCTTTATTGCTCTTGTGTTATTCCATACTTAGAATATTTTGCATATCTTTAATGTATACTTCAATCTTTGTGCAACCTTCTCGAGGTGGAACACCTCGGTTATACAAACTAATGATTTACCTCGGCAAGTACCCAAGTATCTTTCTTGGTACAACCTTGGTTTCACTTGTAAATTTTTTCATAAAATTTCAACAATTGTTTTAACCTTGGTTTAACTTCGACTTATAAACTTTTTAAGTTTCAACAAGTGTTAAACATAATCTCGGTTTAACTTCAACTTGTAAACTTTCTAAGTTTCAACAAGTGTTAAACATCATCTCGGTTTAACTTCAACTTGAAAATTTTTTCTTAAAATTTCAACAAGGGTTAAACATCATATCGGTTTAACTTCAACTTGTAAACTTTTCTCAAGTTTCAACAAGGGTTAAACATCATATCGGTTTAACTTCAACTTGTAAACTTTTCTCAAGTTTCAACAAGTGTTAAACATCATTTCTGTTTAACTTCAACTTGTAAATTCTCTCAGAATTTCAACAAGTGTTAAACATCATTTCAGTTTAACTTCAACTTGTAAATTCTCTCAGAATTTCAACAAGTGTTAAACATCATCTCTCTTCTCTCTGCCCCCTAATGTGAACCTAAGTTCCACTTGGGTTCTCATTATGCATGTATTTTTGAAACATCGGCAAGTATCTTATCAGTCATAAATATAGAAGAATTCTGCTAAAATTTTATTCCGTACGTCGGCAAAAAACAAGGAAAGTCTAATGATAGAAAAACTTCAGATTACAAGTATTCCAGGGTCTTGGCAACTCTTTGCCCTCATTATCTTCAAGCCGATATGTCCCGTTGCCCAATACCGAAGTGATTCTGTAGGGTCCTTCCCAGTTTGGGCCAAGCTTGCCTTCCCTGGAATCCTTCTTGTTGCCGACGACTTTTCTCAAGACTAGGTTGCCGACTTAGAACTCTCTTGGATTAACTTTTTTATTGTAAGCCCTGGCAAGCTACTGTTGGTATAATTGCAACCCTTTTCCTTCTTTCTTCTAGTAGATCTAGATCTCGGGCTAAGAGTACATCATTAGTCCCATTCTCTACTCCCTGGGTTCTAATCCTTGGGATGCCGACCTCCAGTGGAATGACAGCTTCTATGCCATAAGCCATGGCAAAGAGGGATTCCCTTGTTGATCTTCTCGGCATAGTTCGATATGCCCAGAGTACACTTGGCAGTTCATCCACCCATTTTCCTTTCGCTGCTTGCAGCCTCTTCTTTATTCCATCCAGGATAACTTTGTTGGAATCTTCTACTTGTCCATTGCTTTGAGGAAAGCTTGGGGCTGAAAAATAATTCTTGATCTTGAATTTTGCACAGAAGCTTTTGATTAGCTTGCTATCAAATTGTGTTCCATTATCGGCAACTATTGCTCTTGGAATCCCAAATCTGGTAATGATATTTCTCCATATGAAGTTCTTCACGTCCACATCTCGGATCTTGGCCAGGGCTTCGGCTTCTATCCATTTGGTGAAGTAATCTGTTGCTACCAGTAAGTACTTCCTTTGTCCAGTTGCTTGGGGCAGTTGCCCAACGAGATCCATGCCCTATTGGGCAAATGGCCAAGGACTGGATACTGGGTTCAAGTCTGCTGCTGGTTGGTGTATCAGTGGTGCAAACCTTCGGTATTTTTTACATTTCTTGACATAGGCCTCTGCATCTTTCTATATGTAGGGCCACCAATACCCCTGGGTAATAGCCCTATGGACTAGTGATCTGCCCCCGGTGTGGCTTCCACAAATTCCTTCATGTATTTCATATAAAAAAATCTTCAACTTGTGAAGGATGTACACACCTTAAAAGGGGTCCAATGAAGGATCTTCTGTAGAGATGTCCTTCTGCTGTCAGACTGAATCTTGCCGACTTCAATCTAATCTTGTGCGCCTCTTTGTGGTCATCTGGCAACTTCCCTTCCTTTAAGAATGCTACAATTGCATCCATCCAGCTTGGTCCCATATCTACACACATTGCTTCGTGCTCTGCGATCGGTGGTGCAATGCTCGGGCCCAACAGGTATTCGACCATTATCGTCCTTACTTTTCCAGGTTGTATTGTGCTAGCCAGATTGGCCAGTGCATCGGCGTGACTGTTATCATCTCGGCTAACCTGATGTAGTTAGCAATTCTGAAATAAGGCCACTAACCTATTGACTTCCTTTGCGTAGGCTGACATCATTTTATCTCGGGCTGCAAACTTGTCCGTTGTCTGGTTGACTATGAGCTGGGAGTCACAGAAGACTATCACTTCATCTGCTTCTGCTGCTACTGCCAGCTTTAGTCCTACAATCAATGCTTCATACTCTGCTTCATTGTTTGAGGCCTTGAACCCCAATCGAATGCATTATTCCAATATATCTCCATCTGGAGATACCAGCACCACTCCTGCCCCCGCTCCTTGTCGGTTTGAGCTTCCATTGACAAACAGTCGAAAGAAGTTGCCGATATAAATGCTGCAGGGTCTGAGTTTTTCCTTCTTCCTTTGTTCTGTTGCATTCGGCTGGGTTTCTCCTTGCTTGCTTGGACATCGTTCACCTCGACTCAACGGAGCCCGATGTTCAATGGATTCTGGTGTGAACTCAGCTATGAAGTCGGCCAAAACTTGGCCTTTGATTATTGTTCTGGGTCTGTACTCCAAATCATATTGTCCCAAGGCCACTGCCCATCTGGCTATTCTTCTTGTCAGGTCTCCTTGTTGCAGGAAGGACTTCAAGGGGTGTTCAGTTAGTACCATAATTTTGTGGGCCTAGAAGTAATGGTTCAGTTTCTTTGAAGCCATTACTAAAGCCAGTGCCAATTTCTCTAAGGGTAGATATCTTGTTTCTGCATCGGCCAAGGTTTTGCTTACATAGTAAACAACCCTTTGCTCCTCTTTTTCTTCTCGGATTACTACTGCGCTTACTGCGTGTTCTGAAACTGCTAAGTACAAAAACAACTCCTCCCCAGGTTCTGGATTTGAAAGAACTGGAGCTGTGGTCAAATACTTCTTCAAGTCGGCCAGGGCAACCTCACATTCTTCTGTCCATAAAAAATCCGTGGCTTTCTTCACTAAGTTGAAGAAAGGTGTGCACTTGTCTGAGCTTCTGCTTATGAACCTATTCAGGGCTGCGGCCTTTCCAGTTAGCATTTGCACCTGTTTTGCTGACGTCAAGCTCTTCAACTCCAAGATGGCCTTAATCTTATCTGGGCTGGCCTCAATGCCCTTTCTGTTCATCAGGTATCCCAAAAACTTACTAGATCCTACTCTAAATGCACACTTCGATGCATTGAGTCGGAGTCGATATGTTTTAAGGATGTCAAAGACTGCTTTCAGGTCGGCCAGATGACCTTTAGGTTCCTTGGTCTTCACAACCATATCATCGATGTAAACTTCTACCATTCCGCCAATCAGGTGCTTGAACATCTCGGTTACTAGTCTTTGGTAAGTTGCTCCTGCGTTTTTCAACCCAAAAGGCATCACTCTATAGTAGTACAGACCTTTTGAGGTGATAAACGCAGTCTTCTTTTCATCTGGGGGGTACATGGCTATCTGATGGTACCCCCTGTATGCATCCAGGAAGCTCATCCTTCCATGCCCCGAAGTGGAGTCTACCAGCTGGTCAATCTTGGGTAAAGAAAAACTGTCTTTGGGACAGGCTCTGTTCAGGCTGGTAAAGTCTACGCTGACCCTCCATTTACCATTCTTTTTCTTCACCACCACTGTGTTTGATAGCCATGTCGGGTAATTTACCTATCGAATGGCCCTAGCCTCCAGAAGTCTGTCTACTTCCTCTTCCACTGCTTCGACGTGTATCAATGTCGGTCTTCTTGCTCGTTGGATTACTAGTTTTGCCGATCTATCAACATTCAGTTTATGGCAAGTGACCTCGGGGTCAATGTCAGGCATCTCATAAGGTGTCCAAGCAAACACATCAATATTTGCTCTAAAAAAAGCTTCCAACTCTTTTTCCTTTTCTTCAGCTAAGCCCGAGCCGAGAAGAAAGAAACGTTCTTTATCCCCCTCCTGGACAAGGATTTTCTTCAGTGCTTCTTCATTCTTCTTGGCTGGCTCCTTGCCAACATCCTCTAAGACCTCCATGTCTTCGTCTTCGATCTCTGCCTTCTCTGGTTCTCTTATGCTGCAGGTGGATTTCATTGTTGCCATGGAGCAATTCTTTGCCTACAGTCAATCTCCTCTGACCTCCTCAATCCCATGCTCTGTTGGGAACCGCAATAGTTGATACAATGTTGAGGGAACAGCTCCCATTGCATGTAACCATGGTCTTCCCAAAATGATGTTGTAAGGGGAGGGTGTGTCGATTATGGTGAACTCTGTTGTTATCTTCCTGGTGCCTGCCTGCACCTCCAAGCTGGTTATTCCCAATGGCCATATTGGCGTCCCATTGAACCCGACCATTGGGCTATTGGGTTGCTCCATATCGCTTGGGTGAAGGCCGAGCTCCTTGTAACATCGGACGTACATGATGTCACAAAAGCTACCTTGGTCGATCAGGATGCGCTTTACTTGGCATTCCCCGACCTGGAGGGATACTACCAAGGCATTATTATGCAGATGCTGCACCATCTCAAGGTCGGCTTTAGAAAAGGACACTACTGGTCCTTGGCACTCCTCTGCCCGATGTCTCTTTTCCCCGACTTGGTAGACATGTTACAAGTGCTTCACTTTCTGGGTCCCCCCCCTAATTTCATTTTTGTTAACCTTCGAGTGAATTACATTAATTACCCAAGGTCCTCCTGCCTGACGTAGCTGTGCTGGGAGAGGCGGAGCTGCTAGTGCCTGAGGCAGTCTTGCCTGTTCTTCCCTTGTTCTGGTCTTATTGACAAGGTCTCTTAGATGGCCTTGCCTCATCAGGTCTTCCAAGTGTGTTTTCAGGGCTATGCAGCCTTGAGTCATATGCTCGTTTTCATTGTGGTAAGCACAATGCCTGCCAAGGTTTCTTCCCCTGAATTCTCCTGGTGCCTTTGCTGGAGTTCTGAAATAGGGTTGATTCTGAATTTGATCCACGACTTTGTGAATTGGGATTCGGAACACAGTTGTCACTGCTTGTGTAGCCCTGAGTTCTGTCTCTTCCTTGCTGGATCTGTTGTTACCTCGGCCTCGCTTCGGCGAGCCATTTCCCTTTTCTTGCTTTTCCTCCTTGGTCCCCGATGTATCTTCTTCGGCTCTGGCATACTTCTCGATCCTTGCCATGAGCTCTTCCATGCTTTTTGGCAATGTCTTTGCCAAAGATTTTCGTAGTGGACAGTCGTCTTTTAGCCCGTTCTTGAAAGATACAACCGCCACCTCTTGATTACACTCTGGAATTCAGTTGAACATCTCATAGTACCTTTTTGCATAGGCCCTAAGGGCTTCATCCTTACTGATCTTCAGAGCCATTAATGCGTCCACCCTTAATAGATGTAGCTTGTTTGTCACAAACCTGGCCACAAACATCTCGGTCAGGCCTTCCCAGGTCTTCACACTTCCCTTCGGTAGTTTGTGAAACCAGTCTGATACAATCTCCCCGAAGGATGAGGGGAATACTTTGCAGAGCAACGGCTCGTTCCCACTATACAATGCCATTGAGTTCAAATATAATCCAACGTGGAAGTTGGGGTCTGACTTACCATCGTATATTTGGAACCTGGGCATACTGAATCTCTTTGGCACCTCAAATTTGTCCAACTCCACTGAGAATGGTGTTCTCGGTTTATCAGGGGAGTTTACCTCGGCATCGGGCTTTTGTTGCTTCCTCTTGAGGTAATCTCTTAACTCCTTCTTTGTCTGCCTAGGAGCTCGGCTATCTCCTGATCTCAATCTTTTTGGTGCACTACTTTCAGCTTCGTGGTGAGTCCTCTTCGACCTTTCTTCATTAGCTGTGTCGAAGCACAGCGCCTGCCCCTGAACATGCTGATGTCCTTTGGGGTCTGCCTCTTTTGTGTGATGCATTCTCCGTGATTCTTCTCTCATCGGCTCTCCTCGCCCGACCTCCCTGGAAGACCGGTGAGAGTGTTTTTCGCTTCTAGTGTGCTGGGGGGCTATTGGGATTGTCTCCTATCCTCCCTTCTGTTTATTGGCCGTTGAAATCAGCGTGTCCTGCAGCGGGTATGGTGGCTGCATGACATTGTTTTGCATCATGAAATTGACGACTGATTGCAGGTCTGCCAATTTGTTTGCTATCTCTTTTACCTCTTCGTTCCTCCGCAGGCATCTATCCTTCCATACCTGGAGGTCATCCTCATTGTAGTACCCACTTCGATCTGGCTTCTTTGGTACGTCGCCATCTTAGCCGACGTCTTTCTTGCTGTGGTTTCGGTCACGAGTTTCTGTGTTGCAGTTGTCTCCTTCGGTCGATAGGTCTGGCACTCCCAGCAGGAGTGTCGTCCCCAATATTTTTCTTCTGTCTGTCACTAGCCATCTATTCTTCTTTCTTTCCCACAGACGGCGCCAAATTGTGTGAGTGATTTTCCGATCACACTGCCAACTCAGTAATCAGATGGAGAGAACTGGCAGAATAGATGACACCTGGCTGACCTGCAACAGAAAGAGAAGATTCCAGTGGTGGTTCGTCCACCCGGGGGCACTCCGACGATCAAGTCAGTATATCTCTCAAAGATAATCAATAGTGCTAAACTCACTGTTCAGAATATAAATTGCGTACCTTAGACCCATGAGGGTGTCTCTCTTTTATAGCCAACACAAACCTAGTCCCAATAGAAGCCTAACTTCAATGGACTTAGGATTATTGCTAATCTTGGACTCCCAGTAGGATTGGGATAAACTCTCTAAGAGTCTTATCTTTACCCAAACTGAAATCCTCTATCATTCTAGGACTCTTGTCCCTTATCTGCTTATTCCGAATTTCGATATCTTCGGAGATAACCTCGGCCTAACCGAGATAACCTCGGCATCATAACCTGGACACGTGGCCCCTCGGCTGACACGCCGGCGTCACCTTGGCTACGTGTTGGGACTCTGAAAATATATCCCCACAAGTAATCATAATAGATCTCAACTAGTAGTCCCTATATTTTGGTTGTTGTATTATTTTGATCACTATAATTTCAATTAACTCGATTTTGATCATGAATTTATGATTTTTTTTTTTAATTTGGTCCAATTGATTATACTTGTAAGTGTTTTTATTTATTTTTATTTTATAGAAAATGTGCAAATAAGTGGCATGTATTTTTTTTAAGGCAAAATTGTAAGTTTGTTCAATTCAATAAGTTAAGGGTAAATTATACAAATAGTTTCTATATTTTACACGATATGTCAATTTGGTCCCTGTTGTTTCAATTTGCTCGATTTTGCTCTTAATTTAATGGATTGTATCATTTTAGTCCAATAAATAACGGTTGTTAAGTTTGGTGGACGGAAAATCAAACTGTGTGTTAATTTGGTCCATATAGTTTATACAATATGTCAATTTGGTCTATGTCAAAATCGAGCAAATTAAAACAACAGGGACCAATTGACATATTGTGTATTTTACAAGGATCAAATTGACACATTATGTAAACTTTCCGTCAACTAAACTTAACAACCGTTAATTATTGGATTAAAATGACATAATCTGTTAAATTAAGGACTAAAATCGAGTAAATTAAAACAATATAGACCAAATTGACATATCGTGTAAACTACATGGACCATTTGCATAATTTACTCATAAGTTAATCTCAATTAACTCATTGACCATTTTCCTTCTAAAACATTAATTGGTGTTATTAATTAGACCAAATCAACACAATATTTTAAAATTAATGACCAAAATTGTGTTAATTAAAATTACAAAAACTAAAATAACATAATGGACAAAAAACAGTGACTACGATGTACTTTATCTTGTGTTCAAAAAAAAAATGTAATTTATCTATATTTTAAATATGTGTGAGGCAAATAATATTTTGCCACCTAAATAAAATTATAAAGTTTTTTAATAATAATAATAATAATAATAATAATAATAATATTTAAACATTTTTTTGAGATCCAAAAAAGTTGTCATGACTCACCAGAAAAAAGGAAAATTCTGTGTCGAAATGTTCTTGTCTTACGGAAAAAGTCTATGCGTTGAACTTTTTACAAAGATGAGGAAATTCAAAAGTGTGAGGTTAGATATCATGAAAAAATTATTATGGAGATGATT
>NW_021031575.1:43155-63183 GCF_004153795.1 Camellia sinensis
TTTTGTTTGCATCCATAAAGGAGTATCCCATGCAACCACCTTGAAAATTTGCCCTCCTATCACATTCTTGTCTCCCACCTTCTTTTTGACCTTTACTCTCCCTCATTGCTTATATAGAATGATCATATTGTAAGAGATGAGGAGGACCACGAAATTGAAGAGAAAAGAGTGAGACAAGGGTGAAAAAAAGAGAGAAAATTGAGTTTTTTAGCCAAAAATACTCTTATCTTCCATATATACCCCATTCCTTCCATAGCTACTGAAATTCCTCATTTCCATACACCAAAACCACTCCAAAAATTCTGATATAGCCAAAGATCAATCGCCTCGATCATAAGGAAGAATGTTTAGTGATTGAAAGTGAGAAAAACTAGAGAGTTAGCCACTTTCCATACCACAAACTCCATAAACTCCATAATTTTGAATTGAGGAATTGAGAACACACTTTCTACACTTGAGGGTGATCAAGAGGAAGTTTGGAAATCAAGAAGTTCAATCTTTCTTTGGAAGGTGAATTTTTAATCTTTCATTTTCTTATATTTTATATCTTATATTTATATTCTTGCCTCTTATTTCATTGTGTTTTGTTATAATTCAAGTGGTTTGTTTATCTCATATTTATTTTCTTACTTTATATTTCATAGTGTGTTGTTATAATCCTAGTGGTTTGTTTAGCTCATAATTATTTATTTATTTATTTTTATTCGCATACTTTAATTTCATATTAGTTTTGTTGTAATCTTGCATGTTTTACCTCATATTTATTTTTTTTCGTGTATTAGTCTCATATTAGTTTTTTTGTAATTTTGCATGTTCTATCTTATATTTGTTTTATTGCTTTAGGTTTATGTTGTGAGTTTGCACTTTTTTTATTTTATTTTATATTTATTTGTTTTTTTTTAATCTAACCAGTAGTGGTTAGTTGAGCCACCTACATATTTTTTGTTTGTTCCTTTTCTTGCTTTCGCAACAAGACAGGTTTTGCTTGGCCTAGTTCGCCGGCCGGCCTATTTGGCCGGTCGGTTAGCTTCTTCCAAACAAGATGGCGTAATCTCCCAATATTGACCAATTTTCGCCGGCAGTTCTAAAGAACATGAAGCTTTTATTTTATTTATTGATTTTATTTTGAGAGTATTGTGAGGTTTTTATTTTGTTGTAATATTCTCCTCATCCCTCTCTAATTTGGTTTGTAATTATTCTTTAAAATGTTGTAATAATTCCCCGCCCCGCTTCTTTCTATCCCATTCTTTTACTTGCTTTCTTTATTTGTACATAAACATCATATTTATTTTTCATCATAGTTATGTTTTGCATCCATGTTTCATGCATCTTGATTCGGCTAAGTTTGCATTTGTGGATTTAATCAATTCCTATGTGATTATGTGCGCTACCTCATGTTCTTGAGATGATTCACATATCATATTTTAGAAGCCGAATCTTTAGTTGCATCTCATGAGTGAATTGCATTAGGGTTTTGTATATAAGATCATGCATATTTTACTAACTTTGTTTTGCAGCTTGTTCGTGGGACATCAAACATGTGAGTTTTTATGCTTTAGCATCCCGTGTGTCTGTGTTTTTCTTACTATGTCTAGCATTCTACCATGAGGCTAGTTGCTTATGTGATATAACTCTATGAATGCCAGTGGATGGAGGTTGTGTCGCTTAATTTGGAATGATGTTGATTTTTCATGCTTGTAAACTTAATTTATTTGGGTTTGTTCCAAAATAAATGGCATAGTCTATACTTGTATGCTTCACATAGTAAATTTTAGGATTTATTAACTAATCAGAACATGAACATATAAATAAAATAAAATTCATATCATGGTTAGTAAAGGCCGATCTTTGATCGGGTGGGCGGGGTGCTCATTATTGACCTTCCCCTCTCATACCTAAGGTTCCGAGCCAAGCATCCTTGGTTACGACGAACAGTGGCCTTGGCACGAGTCATGGGTTTCCTAATTTTCCCAAAATAAATATTAGGTGGCGACTCTGAGATCTGATGATGCAGTCCATTTTTGACAAAATTGCAATAAAATGAATTTTCAATAAAAGTTGCCAAATCTAGACTCTCATTTATGTTTCACATTGCACTCGTGAGAATAGATCAAAAAGATCTCGGGGGTCCGAACTGTTTAACACGCGCGGGTACCCCCCGGGCATGTTACAGCGTAGAAGATAATAATGGCCTACGCGAGTGCTTGGCTTCAGGCGACCGGAGGGGCGGCAATGACAGTAGAAGAGTTCTTCTCCTGGTACAAGGCTTCCGGTCAGCAAGAGACTTGGGTCACTCTGCAAGCGGTGGCGGGGCGAGGGCTGGTGGCAGGTCTGCCATCGTCGGTGAATGGATGGAAACCGAGATGGGTTTTCGTGACAGCAAACGCTGGGACGGGAGTTCGCACCATGTGGAAGGTGCCAACCAAATCGGTCAAGCCCAAGTTGGACAAGGCGGCTGAGGATCGAGTGAAAAGGATGAGGGAATGAAGAGAAGAGAAGGGGGTGAGGTAGGATGAGCTGGTCTTGCCTTCAACATTGTTCACCTTGAAATTGGAACCGCAACCATTGCGAGAGGACCTAGCAAGGGAGGAGTTGGAGGCGCAAAGGAAAGCGGAGAAGGAGGAGGAGAGGAGACTGTTCGCCCGAGCGAACAAGTACAAGGAGACACAGTTGGGGCCCGCACCAAAGCCGATCGCGAGGGAGCGAATCCGACCGCGCTCGAAGTCGCTGGGGGGGAAGGATCTGGGAGGCTTTGAGCCACGACCGCCCCCAGTGGATCCTCTAAAGGAGAGGAACAAAAAGGAACTAGAGACTTTGAAGAAGAAGAAAAGAGTGAGGGAGAGTGAAGGGGAGCCCGCCTTGAAGAGGAGAAAGGAGGTGACGGCGGGGGCAACCCCCGAAGTGGGGTTGGGGGAAGCAGCCAAGGGGGTGGAGAGTAGGGCGACTGGCCCTAAAGAACGAGTGGAGAGTGATGTGGCTGACCCTGTGGAGAGGGGAAAGCAACAATCTAAGGGGGCTCCTGCGCCCCAAGGAGAAGAAGATGGAGCCAGGTTGAAGACCGCTTTTTACCACACCCCAGCCGTGTCTGGGTGGATGGAAGAGGAAGGAAGGGAGGCTAGAAGCGCTGCAGATTGCCTTTTAGGAGTAATGGAAGACGCAGCCATGTGCTCAATGGCCTGTTTTACTGAGGCTGAGCTGCTGAGGGGGTTGTACTCTGCCTAAATGGAGGCGACCTCCTTAGAAAGGCGGCGGCTGCTAAAGGCGAAATGTGGGAGTTGAAGGCAAAGTTAGAGGCGGTGGAGGCCCAACTTGAAAGCTTAAAGAAGGAGGCTGCAGGGTGGCGGAAGGCTGCGCGAAACGCGTGTGCAAGGAGGTTGGAAGAGGTACAGAAAGCGAAGAAGATGGGGGTGTTGGCGGTGGTACAGAGCAATGTTGTCGATCGTGCCCATACTGAGCTACGTGCGGCCAAGTTGGAGTTGGAGAACGAGCACCGCAAGGTGGTGTTGCTCGAGTTCTAGCTGGCTGGCAAGCAGAAGAAGTTGGAAGAGGCAAAGAAAGCCTGCACCGTCACCAACGAACGGTTTGAAGAGGCCATGATCAGCAATGAAGTTCTGAGCGCTCAATGGATCAAAGAAAAGGAAGAAGCAGACCTAAAGGTCACTAAGTTGGAGCGAGATCTAGTAGACAAACGCGCCAAGGCAACGGCAAAGAATGCGGGGTTGGAGAAGGAGTTGAAGGAGGAAAAGACCAAGGCAGCCTCTGAAAGGGCAGCATACCCCGACTTGTGCGTTGCAGCAGTAGAGCAGTTCAAGGGTTCTGCTGACTTTCAGGTAGCTGTCGATGTCGCGATCGCCAACAGCTTGGCGAGAGAAGGGTCTGGGGGGCCTGGCCCGTCGGGGGCGACCGCTAGGAACAGGAGTGAAGAAGAAGTGATCCAAAGTTTCCAGCGGTCGGACTTCTATAAACACGAGATGGCTGAGTTCTGGGACAGCGGCTGGAAGATGTTCAAGCATAAAGCAAAAGAGCTATTCCCAGAGTTAGACTTCAGCAATGTCAAGATTGATGAAGACGACGTGGCCCAGACCCCCTTAGACGAGGGCGTTGAAGAAGAAGATCTCGCCTCAAGTGAAGAAGAGTGAGAGGTTTGAAAAAAATTTGGACTTAGAATTTTTTTTGTGTTTTTTTTTTTTTTTTTTTTTTGGTTTTTTGGTTTTTTTTTTTTTTTAATTGCTGTAATAAACTTATGTACAAGTTTGTGAATGAATAAAATTATAAGTTTGTGTTTGTCACACTGCTGTCTTTATTTTTGTGAGTCTGAAATGAATGAGAATGGTTTATTCAAATTAGGCTTGACTTGTAAATGTTGATAAGTAAGAAAACAATCTGACTTGTAAAGGAAACATGTAAGAATGTCAAAAATGTGAAGTTTCAAATCACGCCCAAAAATGAAGTTGTAAATCATGTTGTAAGAGTGTTGAGAAATGATAGGTTGGTTTGGGAAATGTAAGTTAAAAGATGCAAAGTGTGTGAAGAGGCGTAAAAACGTGAACCTGGAATTTGACTAAGTATGGTAACTATGCCACAGTCATGACGGTGCAAGGGCGGCCTTTCATGCTCAGTCTGACTGAGGTGTTTCATGCTCGGTCTGGCTGAGGCTTTTTATGCTCGGTCTGGCGAAGACTTTATGCTCAGTCTGGCTGAACTCTTCGTGCTCAGTCTGGCTGAGGCTTTGTATGCTCGGTCTGGCCGAGGCTTTATGCTCAGTCTGGCTGAGGCTCTGTATGCTCGGTCTGGCCGAGGCTTTATGCTCAGTCTGGCTGAGGCTCTATGCTCAGTCTGGCTAAACTCTTCGTGCTCAGTCTGGCTGAGGCTTTGTATGCTCGGTCTGGCCGAGGCTTTATACTCGGTCTGGCTGAGGCTCTATGCTCAGTCTGGCTGAACTCTTCGTGCTCAGTCTAGCTGAGGCTTTGTATGCTCGGTTTGGCCAAGGCTTTTTATAGCTCAATCTGGCTGAGGCTACAATCAAAGCGTTATTAAAAAACCACACAGATAACTGAGATATAAGCTTGTTGCCATTAAAATGTGGCCTAGTTGATCAGAGATTTACATCATATAAGAGGAAGATAAGAACATTCAAGCGTGTAAATTGCCAAAAAGGAAATGCAGCAAAAGATTGATACAATAATTGAACTTTTATTGAAAATAGCGCTTCAAGTTCTTGGCGTTCCATGGGTGGGGGAGATCTCGGCCCTCCATGTCCTGAAGTCGGTAAGTGCCCGGACGAGGCCTGGCTTTAACAACGTAAGGTCCTTCCCATTGGGCTGCTAGTTTGCCCTCAGCTGGATTCTTGGTGGCAAGGGTTACCTCCCGCAAAACAAGGTCCCCACGGCGAACTCCCTTGGTCGGACTTTGCAGTTGTAATGTGTTCTCATCTTCTGGTGGTATGAGGCCCGTCTGACAGCAGTGGTTTCTCGGAGCTCTTTGATTAGGTCTAGGTCTGCCCGACGTAGCTCCTCTGTTAGTTTTGGATTCGGGTGTAGAATTCTTGGGGTAGGCAGACCGATTTCCACTGAGATGACCGCCTCAGTGCCGTATGTTAAGTGAAATGGGGTCTCCCCAGTGGGGGTTCGAGCGGTAGTGCGGTAGGCCCAGAGTATATTCGGTAATTCCTCAGCCTATAGTCCCTTAGTAGCTTCCAGCTTAGTTTTGATAATCTTGGGAAGAGAACGGTTGGTGACCTCAACTTGGCCATTGGCTTGGAGATGACCTGGGGAAGAGAAACATGGCTGGATTTGAAGTTCTGCACAGAATTTCCTGAATTTGACATTGTCGAATTGCTTGCCGTTGTTGGAGATGATGGCTTAGGGGATGCCAAATCTACATACGATCGACTGCCAAATGAATCTGGTTGTGTTCCGCTCGGTAATCGTGGCAAGGGGTTCTGCCTCCACCCATTTAGTGAAGTAATCAATGGTGACAATGGCGAGTTTAGTTTTGCCTCGGCCAGTGGGCAATGGGCCAACTAGGTCGATCCCCCATTTGGCGAATGGGTAGAGACTACAAAGTGTGATCAATTCTGTAGGTGGAGCATGGGGGATGTTGGTAAAACGCTGGCACTTGTCAAATTTGAGCACGAAGTCTGTCGCATCTTGATTGAGAGTAGGCCAGAAATGACTAGTGCGAAGTATTTTGTGAGCTAGGGACCTGCCACCCGAATGATTGCCACATACACCATCATGGACTTCTCTCATCACGTAGGTCGCTTAAGCAGGGTTAAGGCATCTCAAGTATGGACGTGAAAAGCCACGTTTGTACAAGAGACCACTGACAAGAATGTAATTGGACGACCGGGCCCTGACTTTGGCGGCCTGCTGTTTGTCATCTGGCAATTCCCCCGTTGTCAAAAATAGAAAGATGTCGGACGCCCATGGGATAGGTTCATTTTGGAGGAAGTGGACTTCCTGTTGGTTGGGGGAAATGGCAGGGTGGGTTAGGTACTCAAGGCGGACACTGTGGCTGAGGTCTGACTGGTCAGCAGAAACTAATTGAGCCATCTCGTCTGCCTTGGAGTTTTCCGCCCGGGGAATATGCTTAATATGGAATGTATTGAAGAGGCGAGCAAGGGGGAGTGCAATATCCCTGTAAGCCCGCATTGTATCTTCCTTGGCATCGAATTCCCCCATAATTTGTCTGAAAATAAGCTGGGAATCGATGAACACCCGGATATGGCTGACGCCAATGTCTCTGGCTAGGCGGATACCGCTATCAGTGCCTCATATTCGGCCTCATTATTGTTTGCATCGAACAAGCGGAGAGCACACTGGAAATAACCGCCCTCGGGGGTGGTGAGGATGAGACCAGCCCTACTGCCTTCTTTGCAGGATGATCCGTCGACGTTTAGGGTCCAAGAATGGGGGTCTTCTGCCTCAGTCTGGGGTTGAGGAGGTAGTGGGGCCGTGGTCGGAATGAGATTAGTGAATTTCAGGATAAAATCGGCGACAGTCTGCGCTTTGATCGCCGTTCGAGATCTGTAGGAGATATCAAACTGGCTGAGCTCGATTGACCATTGCATAAGTCGGCCAGACAACTCTGGTTGTTGCATGATTTTCTTCAACGGTTGGTCAGTGAGAATGACAATGGAGTGGGCCTGGAAGTAAGGTCGGAGTCGTCTTGAGGCTATGACCAAGGCTAAGGCCATTTTTTCAAGCAATGGGTAGTTCTGTTCTGCACCCCTGAGAGCTCGGTTGATGTAGTAGACCGGTCGTTGGACAGAGATATCTTCCCTGATGAGTACGGCACTAATTGCGGTGTTTGACATGGCCAAATAGAGAAAGAGGGGTTCGCCCATGATTGCCTAAGAAAGTAAGGGGGGGTTGGCCATGCACTGTTTCAACTGCTGAAAGGCCTCTTCGAATTCTACCGTCCACTCAAAAGTTTGCCGAAGAACTTTGAAGAAGGGGAGGCACTTGTTCGTTGCGCAGGAAATGAAGCGGTTGAGGGCGGCAACTCGACCAGTAAGCCGTTGAACCTCCTTAACCGTTCTGGGTGACTGTATTTCGATTAAGGCCTTGATCTTTTCGGGGTTAGCTTCGATGCCCCGCTGACTGACCATGAAACCCAAGAACTTCCCAGATCCTACGCCGAAGACGCATTTCTCCGGATTAAGCTTTATTTGGTACTTCCGTAGCGTGCCGAAGGTCTCTCACAGGTCGGCCAGATGATCAGTGGAGAGCTTACTCTTGACTAGCATGTCGTCAACATATACCTCCATGTTCCGGCCTATCTGATGATGAAAGATAGCATTGACCAATCATTGGTAAGTGGCTCCGGTATTTTTTAACCCAAACGGTATCACACGGTAATGGTAGGTGCCCCGGTCGGTGATGAAGGAGGTGTGTTCTTGGTCGGACGGGTGCATCAGAATTTGGTTGTACCTAGAGAAGGCATCCATGAAGCTGAGCATTTGATGGCCGGCTGTGGCATCAACCAGCAGATCTATGCGAGGAAAAGGGTAGCTGTCTTTGGGGCAAGCTAGGTTGAGATCGGAGTAGTCGACACAGAGTTGCCATTTACCATTGTTTTTACGAACCCGAACCACATTCGAAAGCCACCTGGGGTAGTCCACATTTGTGATAAACTGTGCCTCAAGGAGCTTATCTACTTCAGAAGCAATAAGGCTATTGCGCTCCAGGTGGAAAATGCGCTGTTTCTGGCGGATGGGTCGAAAATGGGGCTCAATGCTGAAACGGTGGGTAAAGAAGGAGGGGCCAATACCCAGCATGTCGGAGTGAGTCCAGGCAAACACATCGTTGTGTTCAATCAGGAAAACGGTGAGATCGGCCTTGGCCTGGGGGGATAGTTGGCTGCCAATCTTGGCAGTTTTGGCCGGGTTGGTGGGATCGATGAGGACCTCAACGAGCTCCTCTACTAGTTTCCCTCTGACCAGCTCGTCCTCGTCTCTGACGTCAAGTCCTTCAATGATCATAGCCTCCTTGAGCTTGACTTCTTTAAGGGAGGCGACATAACATTCTTTGGCCACGGTCTGCTCTCCCCTCACTGTGCCGACCCCAAGATCGGTGGGGAACTTGATGACTAGGTGGAAAATGGATGTGACAGCCTGGAGAGCATTTAGGGCGGTGTAGCCAAGGATGATGTTGTAGGCAGAGGGGCAATCGACAACAAGGAATGTGAGCAACTTTGTGGTCTGCCGCGGGTACTCGCCGATTGTGACGAGAAGAACGATGAAGCCAATGGAGATCACTCGGTCACCAATGAAACTAACCAAAGGGGTTTGGAGAGGAGACAAACTTTCTTCCCCAATCTTGAGCTAGCGGAAGTAGTTGAGGAAGATGATGTCTGAAGAACTGCCGTTGTCGATGAGAACTTGTCGGACCTTGTAATTGGAAAAGAGGGCAGAAATGACGAGAGGGTCGTCATGGGGGTAGCGAATGCCTGTGCAGTCAGCGTCCGTAAAGGTGATAGGCTCAGTCCACTACCTGGGCTGTTTGGAGGGTCGGTCCAATGTGGCAACTTCTTTATCTGAGCCCTGCCTTATTTTTCTGAGTTCTGCCCGCTGAGCCGAGCGGGATAGTCCTCCACAAACAAGCCCGCTGGAGATAACTCTGATTTCTCCAACAGGTGGGTCGGGGTTACCTTGTGCCCGAGGTTGTTGTGGAGGGTGATCACGACCTTGGTTAGGTTGTGCTGGTTATCGGGGAGAGGTGCGCCGGCGGTTGTTTCTGACGGGTTCAGTTCTTTGCCTCTGCTGGGGGCGAGCTTCCGTGAACCGACTGAGCAGCCCCTGACAGATTAGACCCTCGACCTGGTCTTTGAGGTTTACACACTCTTCGGTGTTATGGTCGTGGTCTTGGTGGAAGTGATAGTATTTGGATTGGTCTCGCCGGTTAGAAGGAGACCGCGACGGTTGGGGCCATTTGAGGGGATAATCTTGCTGGATCTGGTTCAAGACTTGTTCCATGGGGGAGTTGAGGGGTGTGTATCTCTCAAACCGGCCGGGCAGTCGGGTTGATGCCGAACGGTCGGCTCGGGGCGGTCGGTCATTGTACTGAGGTGTTTAGTGAGTATACTGGGTGTTTTTGGTTTCTGAATCTTTTCTCTTTTCTCTGGAGGTCGGGTTTTTGACTATTGGGTCTTGCTGGGCGGCTAGAGAATCTTCAGCATTCATGTATTTTTGGGCTTTGGAGAGTACGGTTGCCATGGAGGTTGGAGGATTTTTGAGAAGGAGAAAAGGAAATTAGATGACCGTAGGCCGGCCATGAATGCCGTAAGAATGACCTTGTCATCGTTTTTCACTACCTGCAAGGCTTCGGTGTTAAAGCGAGTAACGAAACTGCGCAGCGACTCCCCCTCGGTCTAACGGATGTTGAGGAGTTGGGTTGCTGGGCGTCGTTGGCGTTGGGCTCCAATGAAATGACTGAGGAAAGAGTCACTAAGATACTGGAAAGTGGAGACAAAGTTTGCTGGCAATTGACTAAACCAAAGTCGAGCTGACCCCTTGAGTGTTACGGGGAAAGCCCGACACATGATTTCGTCAGGGAATACATGAAGGATCATGAGGGTCCAGTAGGTCTCCAAGTGATCAACTGGGTCTGTTGTCCCATCAAAAGAGTCGATGGTGGGCATTTTGAACTTAAACGGTAGAGGTTTGTCCCGGATTGAGGCAACGAATGATGAGTTGGCTGTGGTGGATGGTTTATGCTGTATGTTCTGCATGACTCCTTGGAGCTGGAGCTTCATGACTCAGAGTTCTACATCCCAGAGAGGAATGTTGTCACCACCAGAGGAGAACGGGGGCTGGACGCTACTAGCCTCTCCCTCGGGGGTTGGTACTGGGACCGATAGATGCGGGGCCCGGGATAGCAGGTCTATACCTGGGGGAGGGGGTTGCAAGCCTTCCAAGTTGGGTGGATTAGGCTGCAAGATAGTATGGCTCGGGGCTCATTCTTGGTTGGGTGGAATATCTGGAGGTGGTGGAGGAGGCATAGGAAGGTTTCTTTGGAGTAGAGCATTAATCAGGGCTTGGTTTTGCTCGGCCAAGCGGTTAATGCTGTTGGTGAGTTCGATGAAATTCGGTGGTGGGTTATTCGGATTGGGAGGGTCGGCTTGATGATCGGGAACATTGGGGTGAGAAGCCATGGATCTAGTTGTGACCATCCACCTTCACAGGTGGTAGGAGGGGGTTATTGGAAGAGGGTCTCCGGCGACAATGAGCACAACTGGCGTGCGAAACAAAAACGTTTCCCACAAACGGCGCCAACTGATGATACAGTTCGTTCCAGGTGGAACGGGTCGGACTGATCCACGCTCCTTGAGCCTATGCCGGAATGACCAAGCCCACCAGAAGACCTGCACAAGAGTTCAACGGGGAACGGGGAGTCCCCCAGCGAACCTTCCGACGAGCAAGTTAGAAAAAGAGAAGTAGAATGTATAGATAGATTTGAGGTAGAAAAACTTAACCTTCTTCTTGTCTTTGACCTTTGCTTATGTCCTCTGGTAATCATTTCGTTGTCCCTTCCGACCTGTCGCCTTGGCCGAAAGTCTATGCTCTAGCTTACCTTGTTCATGGTGAAGGCGTTCTGTCCCGACGGCGAGGGGTTATCGCAATAAATACTGTAAGGGGCCTCATTAATGGCGATGTGCAGTGACAATAACTTTGCAGATCTTTGTCTGCTTATGCGGCTTGCCCTTCTCTTGCCATGTGTCTTGATGTCATTGGTTCTCATTGCTACTTGGGGCTTCAGCAATGCTGGGCTTTAGTATTTGAGTTATGTATTGGGCCCTATGGCCCTAAATGGTGGGCTATAATCTTTATGGGCTTACCCATGTCAATTACATTCAAAAATACAGAAAAAATAATAAACAAGGTTTGATTCGGTTCAGACTTGTAACTAAAACCTTAAAACTAAAAATTGGACCAATTTGAGTAGTTCTATTATTTTCAAAGCCATAACCAAAACTAATAAAAACTAGACCAAACCATCTTTTTGACCGGGTTTGGATCAATTTTTGATTTCACGAAAAATTTCAATGTAGTTTAGACTGTAAGTGATAAACTTTATTATATTAATAATTAAAATCATTAGTTTTTCATGAATTTATTTATTGATAGTTTTATTGAGCGATAATTGTTCCTTTTTTTTAACACCCCTCCTTCTCAGGGGTCGAAAAATTTGACTTGGTTGAAATTACGCCATTGCCCTTCATTGGCTTTATTTGCTAATTGTGCGCCATGTATTTTTATTTGTTTTTGGGTAGGGATATTAGTGGAAAACAAAAGTTTATCCACTTTGGTTGATGACTAAACACTACAAATTCTCATATCAAAAATTTATTAGAGTCTTGACCAAAAACATCACAATAGTCTAGTATCATGACCAAGTTCATCATAAAATTAATTACCAAAAAATCTCATAATAAAGTATTGTATGAGAGGGTTCAAGAACGTTGTTGGAAAATTCAAAGATCTTTGAAGAAAATTCAAATTCTCTAGAAATGATGAGAGGCTTAAATTCTTCAATGGTCACAACTAAGAACACAAACGCAAAGAGATGATGGAGATAAGAGATTGAGTGAAGAAGAAAGCAAAGTAGTTAGAGAGAGAATAATGACAAGGCTCTCCCATGGATCTCTCACTTTCACTCTCAAAGTTGATAATAGAGAAGAGAAATTAGTTCTTTCCCAAGAGTTGTCTCTCCAAAATCCATCCCTTGTAAAGTTATGGGTGGGTGCTATTTATAGGCACCTAATGATGTAGGATGGAGCTCATGTGCAAGGCACATGGGAAATATTCTCTTTAACCACTTTATCCGAGGAGATGACATCTTTGAAGATGAGGAAAACTCCGAAGAAGAGATTAACCTTTCGGCAAACCCTTCTTCTTAGCCACACCTAACCAATGATCCATAATCATCCCAAAGGACCGAGGTAGTCCTAGAGGACCCCCCGCCACTAAATATTGCTGAGTGGATCCCCCAGGGTCGTGCCACCTCGACCCGGGTATAGGCTAAATTAACCGATAAGTGAATTCATCTCCACCCCTCGTCCTCGGGACTCAAGCCCTTTGTACTCATGATTCTGGTGGGTCGATCCCAGAATACTCCAAGTCTGCAAATGTTCTGAGACTCACTAATGAAGCGGCTTCTAGATTGCGATCGAATCTATTCCAAGCCCGAGTGCCTCAGATCTCTAAGCTTGCTCAATACCCTTTCGAGTTCGGGCACGAGTAAGTCTCTAAGTTTATGGATCCGAACCCTTTCGAGGCTTAGAGTGAATTGGCCCGTTTGTTGGCAATAAATCCGGGCCCACCAATCTTGGACTTTCTGATTAGGTCTAATTAATTCTAATGGGCCCAATATGACCCCTCCTACAAGTATGAATTGAAGAAGAAAGCAAAGTAGTTAGAGAGAGAATAATGACAAGGCTCTCCCATGGATCTCTCACTTTCACTCTCAAAGTTGATAATGGAGAAGGGAAATTAGTTCTTTCCTAAGAGTTGTCTCTCCAAAATCCATCCCTTGTAAAGTTATGGGTGGGTGCTATTTATAGGCACCTAATGATGTAGGATGGAGCTCATGTGCAAGGCACATGGGAAATATTCTCTTTAACCACTTTATCCGAGGAGATGACATCTTTGAAGATGAGGAAAACTCCGAAGAAGAGATTAACCTTTCGGCAAACCCTTGTTCTTAGCCACACCTAACCAATGATCCATAATCATCCCAAAGGGCCGAGGTAGTCCTAGAGGACCCCCCGTCGCTAAATATTGCTGAGTGGATCCCCCAGGGTCGTGCCACCTCGACCCAGGTATAGACTAAATTAACCGATAAGTGAATTCATCTCCACCCCTCGTCCTCGGGACTCAAGCCCTTTGTTTGGACTCTAACCTCATTCATGATTCTGGTGGGTCGATCCCAGAATACTCTAAGTCTGCAAATGTTCTGAGACTCACTAATGAAGCGGCTTCTAGATTGCGATCGAATCTGTTCCAAGCCTGAGTGCCTCAGATCTCTAAGCTTGCTCAATACCCTTTCGAGTTCGGGCTCGAGTAAGTCTCTAAGTTTATGGATCCGAACCCTTTCGAGGTTTAGAGTGAATTGGCTCGTTTGTTGGCGATAAATCCGGGCCCACCAATCTTGGACTTTCTGATTAGGTCTAATTAATTCTAATGGGCCCAACATGACCCCTCCTACAAGTATGAATATGATTCATAATTAAAACCATAAAATAGGGTGAATGATACTCATCTTTTAGGGGGATATCATAATTTTTTTGTTCTAATTCTCATAATTTTTTTAAGGTATATTTATTTTTTTTCCTTACTTTATTTTCGCCATCTTCCCTGTGTTCTAATAACACTTATAAGAATGTTTTAGTTCGGTTCACTTACCTTACGTTAATATCTACTAATATTACAAAGGGGCACACATAATAAAAATAAAAATTCTTGATTAGGAATCATTATAATTATGTTAGAAACCATTGTGATTTTGTTATAAATATTTAAAAGTTATGAATCATTCTTATTGAGAGGGTAATTTATGTGTGAACTTGGGCCAAGCTAAGTCCGGGTGTTGAAATGGACCGAGCTATGGGCTGAGGTAATGGTTTGCATAGCTTTGTCCTTGATCCCGTCAGCTCGATCAGAGATGTCTGCTAGTAGCCTGGTCTAGGTACTCTGGACCGAGATATAGGTGGCAGGAGAACCGAGCTAGATGATGCCCATGGTAACACCAAGCTAAGTGAGCGCGATTAAAACTGATGTAAGGCAAGGCAGTGCTAGCTCAGTTGTGCTGCTACCAGACCGTGGTTGAACCATCTCACTTAGTTAAGCTGTGAGGATGGTGTAAAAAGATAAGCATTATCTTTGTGATTCCTAAGAGGACTCTACTAAAAAGAGTTGAAGTCCTACTAGGATTGTGTCAGGCAGAATCTATAAAAGCTCATAACAGGACCTATGTACATGTATCATAATTTTTACTCCCAAATATACAGCTTATTGTCTATTGTCTAACGGCTGACTTAGGCATCGGAGGGGTTTCTGGCACACACCCGCCGGCTAGCTCACATTTGTGTTTTCGGGTGATAAGATAATGACGTTTGGAGGATTGCAAACTTAATCAACAGGATTAAACGAGATAGATTATTTCGTGCTCGTACAGTTATTATAAAATAAAAAGGATAAAAATAACAAGTTATCAACTATGATGGTTTTGTTATAAATCGTTACGGGAAGATTATTAGCCAATTGGAGTTCTAATTTCGTCTATATCGCAATGGATATTTGCAATATATATAATAGGGATTTAAATGTTTTAAATTTGTAGCTAATGAATTTTGACACAAAAAATAGATATGTACAAAAAAAACAATATAACAAACAAAAATGATTGATATACCAAATTTGAGTTCGCTTGAATCGCTCGAATTTTGTAAGTCGAAAGCCGCTTGGATGACCGGTGCAATCATTGTTAACCGCAGCTGTCATTCTTGTTTCTAAATGACCGGCCGGATAACTGACATACACAAATTTAAACGATTCGGACGAGCTAAAATTTGGTGAATGTAACGTTGCTCTATAACAAAATGTCTAACCCAATGAGACTCTGGTGCTTTTCAGATATTTAGTTTAAATTTTCAAAATATTTTAAAATTTATAGGAAATTGTCTAGTGGAATGGAGTTGTGCCACTTATATGTTTGGAATTAATATATATATATATATATTGAGATTTTGAAGCTCCTAAAATTATTTTTGTTAAAATAAATATAAAAAAAAAAACAACTTTTGTATGATATATGCATAGATTGTGAACCTCAAATATTGCAAGATTATATTATAGAGGTCATATTACAAAAGGTCAAAGTTAATTCAACTTTTTTTGGTTTTAAACTCAAATTTTAGTAACAAAATTATCACATTCGCCTTTGACAAAGAGGGCTTTTAGCAAAAGGAGATTTACGTATGTCTTAATATGTGAACTTATTATCCAATACATCATATTATAATTAATGATGTTTTCATCAAACACTATTAAAAATGTCACTAATTATAAGTTTTAGCAACAATTTAAAAAAATAGTCACAAAAAAGTCACTAACTTTCAGCTTTCAGTGATAGTTTGAAAAATTCATCAAAAAAGTCATTAATTGTAAGTTTTAGTGGCAATTTATAAAAATTGTGATAAAAAAGCCACTAATTAACAGTTTTTAGTGACATGCAAAAAATCTTCACAAAAAAAATATTTTTAGCAACTATTTTACTATGAATTATGTCAAACTATTAAGACCTATTGGTAATTTATACTTTAGTAAATTGGGCTAAAAAAAAAAAATCTATAAAGAGAAATAAAATTAGAATATGTATTCACCCAAAAAAAATTAGAATGCGTGTTTTAAATTTGTAGCCAATAAATTCCAACGTAACAATAATGAATGTGTATAAGGTACAATTTTACAAATAAATAGGTATTTGAATTTTTTTTTTTAAATTTATTGTAAAAATCTGAGGCAGTGAGATTATGATATTTTTGAGGTAGACGTTTCAAATTTTCCAAATGATTTAAAATTTATAGGCCAATGTCTAGGACACTTGTCTGTTTGATATTTAAAAATATAAAAATTTACAACTTTTATTTGAGCTTTTCGAAACTTCCATAACTATTTATGTTAAGGGCAAATTACATACACCCCTCGAGGTTTGGCTAAATTATAGATATTCCTCTGAGGTTTGAGAAATTATAAATTTTTTCCTGAATGCTATATTTGCATAAGAAATTAGAGGGTAATTTATTATGAAATATAAACCTCAAGGGGCAAATTGTTATGAAAATACAAACCTCAGGAGGCGGGATGTAATTTCTGAAATCTCAGGGAATATCTATAATTTAACTAAACCTCGAGGGAGGTATATGTAATTTGCCCTTGTGTCAAAAATGGTAGCTATAATAAGGATTATGTGATTATAAAAATCTTATTTTGAAAAATCAGAGTTGATTTAAGATTTTTGTCACTTAATGTCAAAAAGTTAATCCAAACATCTATATTTTCTTCCTCAATTTTTTAATCCAAAAAGACAAAAAGTGCACTTATTTAGGACATCTCAAACAACCCCTTGGTTGTTTTGAAGTCATTTTTTTTTTTTATAACTTTTTATAATAAAAAACTGTCGTATTTTTGTATAATTTTTTGAGATAACAATCAATTATTTTTAATTTGTTATGGGCTTTTAGTAAAAAATAATAATAAATTAATATTATTTAAAATTTTGCACAAAAGGCAAAAATATGGGGCAAAAAAACTCAAAAGATGTATTCCCAACTTCCTATGCTCTTGAGATATACTCAAAAAAATGAGAATAAATTACAAATACACCTTGAGATTTACTTAAATTATAAATTATTCCATATAGTTTTAGAAATTACAATATACTCTCTAAGGTTTCTAATTTCATAACAAATAGGTCTTTTGTATTAGTAAATCATCAAGTTAATTAACAATTTTTAATAATGTTAAAGTTTTATTTTAATTAATAATTCAGATAATTTTATTATTATATAGGTGAACAGTTAAAAAATTTTACTTTTTCATTTAATTCTATTAAATAAAAAATTCTAAAGGGGAGGTATTTGTAATTTTTCAAACCATAAAAGAAATTTATATTTTAAGCAAACCTCGGGGGATATTTGTAATTTACCCAAAAAATAATTAGTAACAAAATAAATAAATGCATTCACCCATGTTAGAGCATCAATGGCAATAACGAAGCAAAATTTGATATGTTATAATGTTACAATTTAATAATCTTATTTTAATTTATTTTTTCTTTTTCTATTTCTTTAGAAGATACCAAATGAAAATATTATTATTTGTGAGTTATTTTATGTCAGATGTAGGGCGTTTTTTCAAGATTTAATATTAATTTTGTCCGACCAATATTGAGGATAAAATTTGGAAGAAGTTGTCAAATTTTAACTTTGACAAGCATCATATAATCAGTAATATCTAGAACACTCATAAACGTATAAACAATGACACAAAGCATACACTTAGGCCACGTTTGTTTGGCGGATTAGATTGGATGAGATTGTTAGTGAAAGGATTATTAGTGAAGAAATTGTTAATATAATGACTGTTAGTGAGGGGATTAAGTAAAAGTGTATTTGTTTTGATGATAGTGTGGGAAATAATTAGTGATGGAATTGTTAAATTATTTTTATATAAAATAAATAAATAAATTATTTCTATATGAAAAAAAAAATTAAAACAAATATTAAAGTAAACAAGTGCACTTGGTAAAAAAAAAAAAAAATTATATAAAATAGACTAAATCCCCTCACTATTTTCCTAATCTCACCCAAAATCTATCCAAGCTAATCCCCCTATGTGAAGGTATTCATAGTCCCATGGGACTACTAGTCCCCTCCTATTTTTGTCAACCAAACATGAGCTATGTAGGGCTCACGGGATTGATAGTCTAATCTCCCCACCTATAAAGCCAAACAAACATGGCCTTAGATCCCATCATATGTTTTAATATTGTGTTTGTAGATGGTGAAAGTCTGGCCCCAAAAAAATATAAGGTCAATTAGATCAAGCCAACCCAAATAAAGAAATCCCAAAACTAAAGGGAACCAACCAACCTAATACTACAACCAACCTAATTCGGCGTATTAAATGCAATTGGACTCAAATCATAGACTGACCACTGACAAAAGGTTGATCGTCTGATCAATAGAGATCTAACGACCAATAACGATTGCAAGTTGGCCACTATCAAAGTGACTTCTAACAAAAGGTCAATCGTCTGATCAAGAAAGATCCAATGGACAACAAGAATATATCAATTGACTATAAAAAGAAAACCAAGCAAATAGGAATGGACACACAAGAATAATTACACAAACACATTTTACGTTGTATAACTTTCTCTACTTAATGATGTCCAACCTAAGTACTAACTTGATCATTGGAGGGTCCTCCTAATCTATAACTAGATCAAGGGTGATTTTTTGACTTTGGATTTCTCTTATAAGTGCAGGATAAGATGCATCGTCTCACTATAATTTTCTATGGAGGCAAATTCACCATCATCCCTAACATTATTGTCTTAAAATGTTATTGGAATTTAGGCTTTGTCTCGTATTATATATATTAATAATGTTACAATTATTATATTTTTTATATCATATTTGATGTACCATGATGAATTGTCGCCACAACATTTGAAATAGACATAAATATGCTACCTATTAAACTAATGTATACTACTTTAAAGGGTGGTGTAAAAATATGATCATTGTAATAAATAAAAAATATTAATTTTTTTTAAAATATCATGTGAAATTATTCATACAGTACGTATTCCAATAAAAACTCGCAGCACATAGGTGATCACCCTTTCTACACTAACTAGTTAACAAATATCAATTAACACGTTCTATTTGTAAAACTTTCATTACTTGATTGAATTGAAACATTACCGAAACACTGCACGACTATTAAATAATTAGTTGTTGTAACTAAGGTTGTAAATGAATTAAGTTGTTCAAAAAATGTTTAAACTTGGCTCATTTCAAACTCATTCAAACTCAATTCATTTACTAAATGAATAAGTTATTTTTTGAATAGAACTAAATGAATGAGCTTGAACTCGATTTAGACTTGTTAGTAATTGAGCTGAGCTCAAGTAGACCCAAGCTTGACTCGATAAGGTCCATGAACATAACAAAAATGAATTAATATTTATTTTTAATAATATATCAAATCAATTTTTATTAATTTATTTTATTTTTCTATTTGTGTTTGTATAAATTTACATATATTTAATTGATAAATTTTATTATAGTAGACCCAAGCTTGACTCGATAAGGTCCATGAACATAACAAAAATGAATTAATATTTATTTTAATAATATATCAAATCAATTTTTATTAATTTATTTTATTTTCCTATTTGTGTTTGTATAAATTTACATATATTTAATTGATAAATTTTATTATTAATATAAGTGTTATTTTATATTTTACTCATAATTTATCCCTTTTTTTATCTTAATAAATAAATTGATTTAATTTTTTTTCCTAGCTTAACTCATTTACGTAACCGAATTGACTCGAGTCAAGTTCAAGGGAGAGATTAATATAATAATATTATAATTATGTGGCAAAGACCATAGCCATAGCGAAGACAGTGATGAGTTTGAACTTTGTTTTGATATATATATATATATATAAATTGTAAATTATTCCAGTAAAAAAAATTGGTGGTTTTTCAGAATCATAATTGATTTTTGTGACTTTTAGCGGTAGTTTATGTAGAATTTTTGTTTGACCCTATAGTTTTTTTTTTTTTTTTTTCTTCTTTTTAAAAAAAAAAATTCTGAATGATAAAAATAAAATTAGGCAACAAATAAGTCAAGCGGAGTTGAGCTTTGAACTTGAGTTCGAGCCAAATTCAAGTCAAACTTAAATAATCGGCTTGAACTCGACTCGTTAAGTATTTAAAAAATTTA
>NW_021031575.1:63208-148027 GCF_004153795.1 Camellia sinensis
CTTTTTATTTGTGTAATTTGTTAGGTTTAGATTTATAGTTGCTATTAGCTAGCGCGTTGTTAAATAAACTGTGAAATAATTTTTTTAATTAACTTTTATTTTTATTATTCACTATTTGTCTATATTTCTCATAAATAAATAATAATAATAAATAAATAATAATAATAATAATAATAATAATATTCTATAGTCCATTTATAACTTTTTTTATTTTTTTAAAAAATAAAAAAATCTGAGAGTATAACCGTGAATTAACATGTCCACACAGTAGAAACTGATAATCAGAAGCAAGGGGGTGAACAGCTTCTCAAAATCAGCTTTTTTGACTTAAAATAAGTTGTTAGAATCAGAAGTGTGTGAAATAGTTTAACCAAAAGTCAAAAAATAACTTTTTAAAAGGCAAAAGCCATAAGTTGACTCAAAAAAGCTCTACCAACACCCCCATTGGTTGGTTCAAAGATATATATCACCTAATATTTATGTGTGTTTTGATTGTTGAAGAGAATATATTTATAATTTTATATTAAATAAATTAAAACATGAGCTAATATGGGAGTTTATAATTAGTTAAGAATATATCACGTATACCTTCTGAATCAAATCAATAATTTTTTATATCACGTCTGTATATATAATAATATTATATTATGGTGGCAGACCATAGCCATAGCGAAGACAGTGATGAGTTTGAACTTTGTTTTTGAATATATATATATATTATAATATTGTAAATTATTCCAGTAAAAAAATTGGTGGTTTTTCAGAATCATAATGATTTGTGATTTTAGCTGGTAGTTTATGTAGAATTTTTGTTTGAACCTATAGTTTTTTTTTTTTTTTTTTTTTTCTTCTTTTTAAAAAAAAAAATTCTGAATGATAAAAATAAAAATTAGGCAACAAATAAGTCAAGCGGAGTTGAGCTTTGAACTTGAGTTCGAGCCAAATTCAAGTAACTTAAATAATCAGCTTGAACTCAACTCGTTAAGTATTAAAAAATTTAACTTGGCTCGAGTCAATTCGATTACGTAAACAAGTCAAGCTAGAAAAAAATTAAATCAATTTGTTTATTAAGATATAAAAAAAAGGATAAATTATGAGTAAAATATAAAATAACACTTATATTAATAATAAAATTTATCAATTAAATATATGTAAATTTATACAAACACAAATAGAAAATAAAATAAAATAATAAAATTGATTTATATATTATTAAAATAAATATTAAATCATTTTTGTTATGTTCATGGACCTTATCGAGTCAAGCTTTGGTCTACTTGAGCTCAGCTCAATTACTACAAAGTCTAAAATCGGAGTTCAAGCTCATTCATTTAGTTCTATTCAAAAAATAACTTATTCATTTAGTAAATGAATTGAGTTGTTGAATGAGTTGAAATGAGCCAAGTTTAAACATTTTTTGAACAACTAATTCATTTACAACCTTAGTTACAACAACTAATTATTTAATAGTCGTGCAGTGTTTCGGTAATGTTTCAATATCAATAAGTAATGAAAGTTTTACAATAGAACGTGTTAATTGATATTTGTTAACTAGTGTTAGATGTAGAAAGGGTGATCACCTATGTGCTGCGACGATTTTTATTGGAATACGTACTGTAGATAATATTTCACATAGATATTTTAAAAAAATTAATTATTTTTTATTTATTCAATGATCATATTTTACACACCCTTTAAATGTAGTATACATTAGTTTAATAGTAGCATATTTATGTCTATTTCAAATGTTGTGGCGACAATTCATCATGGTACATCAATATGATATAAAAATATATAATAATATGTAACTTATTGAATATATATAATAACGAACAAAAGCCTAATTAATAACATTTTTAAGACAATAATGTTAGGGATGATGGTGAATTTGCCTCCATAGAAAATTATTAGTGAGACGATGCATCTTATCCTGCACTTATAAGAGAATCCAAAGTCAAAAAATCACCTTGATCTAGTTATAGATTAGGAGGACCCTCCAATGATCAAATTAGTACTTAGGTTGGACATCTTAAGTAGAGAAAGTTATACAACGTAAAATGTGTTTGTGTAATTATTCTTGTTGTTTCCATTCCTATTTGCTTGGTTGTTCTTTTTATAGTCAATTGATATATTCTTGTGTCATTGGATCTTTCTTGATCAGACGATTGACCTTTTGTTAGAAGTCACTTTGATAGTGGCCACTTTGCAATCGTTTAGTCGTTAGATCTCTATTGATCAGACGATCACCTTTTGTCAGTGGTCAGTCTATGATTTGAGTCAATTGCATTAATACGCCGATTAGGTTGGTTGTAGATTAGGTTGTTGGTTCCCTTTAGTTTTGGATTTCTTTATTTGGTTGGCTTGATCTAATTGACCTTATAGTTTTTTTGGGGCCAGACTTTCACCATCTACAAACACATCATCTTAAAAACATATGATGGATCTAAGGCCATGTTTGTTTGGCTTTATAGGTGGGGAGATTAGACTATCAATCCCGTGAGCCCTACATAGCTCCACTGTTTGGTTGACAAAAATAGGAGGGGACTAGTAGTCCCATGGGACTATGAATACCTATCACATGAGGGGGATTAGCTTGGATAGATTTTGGGTGAGATTAGGAAAATAGTGAGGGGATTTAGTCATATTTATAATTTTTTTTTTTTTTTTACCAAGTGCACTTGTTTACTTTAATATTTGTTTTAATTTTTTTTTTCATATAGAAAATAATTATTTATTTATTTTATATAAAATAATTTAACAATTCCATCACTAAATTTCCACACTATCATCAAAACAAATACACTTTTACTTAATCCCTCACTAACAGTCATTATATTAACATTTCTTCACTAATAATCCTTTCACTAACAATCTCATCCAATCTAATCGCCAAACAAACTGGCCTAAGTGTATGCTTTGTGTCATTGTTTATACGTTTATGAGTGTTCTTAGATATTACTGATATATTATGATGCTTGTCAAAGTTAAAAATTTGACAATTCTTCCAAATTTTATTCCTCATCATTGGTCGGGACAAAATTAATATTAATCTTGAAAAAAACCCCTACATCTGACATAAATAACTCACAAATAATAATATTTCATTTTGTATCTTCTAAAGAAATAGAAAAAGAAAAAATAAATTAAAATAAGATTATTAAATTTGTAACATTATAACATATCAAATTTTGCTTCGTTATTGCCATTGATGCTCTAACATGTGTGAATGCATTTATTTATTTTGTTACTAATTATTTTTTGGGTAAATTACAATATCCCCCGAGGTTTGCTTAAAATATAAATTTCTTTTTATGGTTTTGAAAAATTACAAATACCTCCCTTTAGAATTTTTTTATTTAATAGAATTAAATGAAAAGTAAAATTTTTTAACTGTTCACCATCTATATAATAATAAAATATCTGAATTATTAATTAAAATAAAACTTTAACATTATTAAAAATTGTTAATTAACTTGATGATTTACTAATACAAAAGACCTATTTGTTATGAAATTAGAAACCTTAGGAGAAGTATATTGTATAATTCTAAAACTATATGGAATAATTTATAATTTAAGTAAATCTCAAGGTGTATTTGTAAATTTATTCTCATTTTTTGAGTATATCTCAGAGCATAGGAAGTTGGAATACATCTTTTGAGTTTTTTTGCCCCATATTTTTGGCCTTTGTGCAAAATTTTAATAATAATATTAATTTATTATTATTTTTTTACTAAAAGCCCATAACAAATTAAAAAATAATTGATTGTTATCTCAAAAAATTATACAAAAATACGACAGTTTTTTTATTATAAAAAGTTATAAAAAAAAAAAAAACTGACTTCAAAACAACCAAATCTCTCAGACAACAAAAGAGTGGGAATTGAACCGGCATCATGAGCAAAAAAAAGTGGAAGAGGCCCTACACACTTTTTTTGTTATGTTATAAATAAAATAAATCATTGTCAACTAACTTCAATGAGCCTGGGAATAGAACTATTGGCTGTATTTTAGATTATTAAAATTTAAATTAAGTGACAAAAATTAAATCAACTCTGAATTTTTCAAAATAAGATTTTTTATAATCCACATAATCCTTATGAGCTACGCGTTTTTAACATTAGGGCAAATTTACATATACCTCCCTCGAAATTTAGTTAAATACAGATACCCTCTGAGGTTTCAGAAAATTATTATCCCGCCTCTTGAGGTTTTGTATTTTCATAAACAATTTGCCCTCTGAGGTTTATATTTCATAACAAATTATCCTTAATTTCTTATGCAAATATAGCATTCAGGAGGAATTTGTAATTTCTCAAACCTAGAAGGATATCTGTAATTTAGCCAAACCTCGAGGGGTATATGTAATTTGCCCATAACATAAATAGTTATGGATGTTTCAAAAGCTCAAATATAAAGTTGTATAATTTTTTATTTTTATAATATCAACAGACAAGTGTCCTAGACATTGGCCTATAAATTTTAAATCATTTGGAAAAATTTGAAACGTCTACCTCAAAAATCATAATTCTCACTGCCCTCAGAAATTTTTACAATAAATTTAAAAAAAAAATTCTCAAATACCTATTTTATTTGTAAAATTGTACCTATATTACACATTCATTATTGTTACGTTGGATTTATTGGCTACAAATTTAAAACACCGCATTCTAATTTTTTTTGGGTGAATACATATTCTAATTTTGTTTCTCTTATAGATTTTTTGATTTTTTGAGACCCAATTTACTAAAGTATAAATTACCAATAGGTCTTTATAGTTTGACATAATTATCTATAAAGTTCTACTGAAATAAGTCATAGTAAATAGTTTGCTAAAAATATTTTTTTTCTTGAGATTTTTTGCATGTCACTAAAAATGTTAAATTAGTGACTTTTTTTTGTCACAATTTTTATAAATTGTCGCTAAAAAATTACAATTAATGATTTTTTTGATGAATTTTTCAAATCACTCACTGAAAGCTGAAAGTTAGAGACTTTTTGTGGACTATTTTTTTAAATTATTGCTAAAACTTATAATTAGTGACATTTTTAATAATGTTGATGAAAATATCATTAATTATAATAGGATGTATTGCGTTAATGTTCACATATTAAAGACATATACGTAAATTCTCCTTTTTGCTAAAAGCCCTCTTGTCAAAGCCGGATGCGATAATTTTGTTACTAAAATTTGAGTTTAAAACCAAAAAAAAGTTGAATTTAACTTTGACCTTTTTATAATTGACCTCTATAATATAATCTTGCAATATTTGAGGTTCACAATCTATGCAATATCATACAAAAGTTGTGTTTTTTTTTTTTTTATATTTATTTAACAAAAATAATTTTAGGAGTTTCAAATCTCAATATTATATATATTATATATATTATTCCAAACATATAAGTGGCACAACTCATTCCACTAGACAATTTCCTATAAATTTTAAAATATTTTGAAAATTTAAACTAAATATCTGAAAAGCACCAGAGTCTCATTGGGTTAGACATTTTTGTTATAGAAGGCAACGTTACATTCACCAAATTTTTAGCTCGTCCGAATCGTTTAAATTTGTGTATGTCAGTTATCCGGCCGGTCATTTAGAAACAAGAATGACAGCTGCGGTTTAACAATGATTGCACCGGTTATCCAAGCGGCTTTCGACTTACAAAAATCGAGCGATTCAGCGAACTCAAAATTTGGTATATCAATGTCATTATTTGGTTTCAAATAAATTAATAACTTCTTATTAAAATTATAATATATAATTTATTAAATTATAATATATAATCTATTTTAACAACTCCATTGAAGAGGGCAAATAACTTCTCCGTGAGTACCCCTATTGTGAGAAAATTACACCATGCTGATTAATTTGGGCCAATTAAAGAAAGGAATCATGGAAAGAAGTTTGGGGTAAGCAAAGAAAGGAACAGTTTGACAACCCGTGACTCTTCTCTATTTCTTGGATTAATAAGTTTGTTTGATTGACTTTTGTCAATTAGCGTAAAAGCTTTTTGAAAATCACGTGCAGCTACTGACTAAAGCGACACCAAGACAAATGTCTCGTACATATAACTTGCTGCTACATGTTATATTATTACTATCCCCACGAAGTTTCATTTGCCTTTCCCTCACTATCCCCAAAATGTCCCCAATTTCATTTCCCACTTCCATATAATATTTGAAATTTATTAAAGAAATTGTAAATAAGTTGGATACTCATAAATATCATTTTAATGCAAAGTAAGAAAAATATATACAAATTAATAAAAAAAAATTGGTATATTTAAAGTTAAAATTATTAAGTTTTCTATGAAATTAATATTTATTTTGCATCAAACACAAAAAATATACTTATATTATATACATAGGAGATTTACACCAAAATCAAAATGAAATCATTTCTATACTATTTTATGGAAATGTGACTTTTCCAAATTTATTCACTCTATTTGGTTGAGTTTTTAAAAATAATTTTTGAGTTTTTTTATTTTTAGTGATTTTTTTTCTTTATATTTTGGCTAATTTTTTATTTTTATTTTTTAGATGCATCTAATCTCATTTGGTAAGTGGTGATTTTTGCTAAAAAGTTAAAAAGTTATTAAGAAAACTAAAAATCCGACAACTTATATCAAAAAGTTAAAAGATTCTCTTTTCTCTCTACTTTTTACACATCTTTTCATAAAAAATCAAAAAGTCATCCTAAACATGCTAATTTTTTTTACATCATATTTTAACTAAAAATTCAAAAAGTTACTAAAAAAAAGCATGTTTCAAATGAGATATACTTAAAAACTAAAATAATAACGATCATAATAAATATAAAATATAAAATGTAATTATTTTATTTATTTATTTTGTATTTAGGGAATATTTTTAAAGATTTTTTCACAAATTATATATTTTTAATTTAAATGAAGTGAATCTAAAAATAAATAAATAAATTGATTAATATATATATATATATATATGAAATTCACTAAAAAAATATGAATTAAAATTTAAAAAACATTTTTAAAAATTTCAAAACAAAACAAAAACATTATCTCACTTTGCTTGGTTTGAGTTTTTTAAAAACACTTTTTAAAAAATTCTACTTTTTTATTTTTCGTATTTTTTTATTTTTACTAAATTTTTTAATATTTTAAGCAATTTTTTTAGTTTTTAGACACACCTAACATAAATACATTTAAAAAATATAATTTTTGTAAAAAAAATCTTTAAAAAATTCACTAAATACCAAAAATACAAAAAAAAAATAATATGAAACTTCAATATACTTTTCATATTTTTTGTATTTATTAATTTTTTGAAATATTTTTTCACAAATATTTTATTTTTTAGATACATCTAAGTAAGATGTATCTAAAAAAGTAAACAAAAAATGCTTAAAATTTTAAAAATATTTACTAAAAATTAAAAAAAATATATGAAAAATAAAAAATTTAATTTTTAAAAAACTAAATTTAAAAAGTTGAAATCAAACAAACTTTATTTTATATGCAATTTCATTTGCTACAGTTATTTTGGTCTATAATTACTTATCAGGTGAGATCTAGATTGAGATTTTGAAGTCTGGCCATTCATGGGTCGGCCATTTTTTTAAATAAGGGTCCGTTTGGAAAGAATTAAAGTGGATTTTTTTGGTTATTTTAGCCACAAAAGATAAAGTGTGTGTTTGGCAAGTGGGTTTGCAGGCTTTTTTGGCTATTTTAGCCACAAAAAATAAAATAGGCTATTTTAGCCATAACAAACAAAACATCACATCCAACCCATAATCATTACATTCTTCTCTCATAAAAAAACTCAAAAAAATCAAAAAGTCCTTCCCAAACCAAACTTTTAAGCCCAGGCTAAATAGTCAAAAAAGCTAAAAAGTCAAAAAGCCAACCCACTTCCCAAACGGAGGCAAAATAGGCTATTTTAGCTATAAAAAACAAAACATCATATTCAACTCATAATCATTACACTTTTCTCTCACAAAAAAAGTCAAAAAAATCAAAAAGTCAAAAAGTCAAAAAGTCAAAAAGTCCTTCCCAAACCAAGCTTTTTAACCCAGGCTAAAATAGTCAAAAAAATTAAAAATTAAAAAGTCAACTCACTTCCCAAACGAAGGGTAAGTAAAGAAAGAAAAATTGAAGGGCAATTTGGTGAGAATATAAAATTAGCAACTTTCGTGTCGTGTTTCGGAGGGAGAGCTTTCCTTCCTGGCAAATCGTGCCACTTGATAAAATTAGGGCAAATTATAATAAACCCCTAAAACTATTAATTATTTACACTTTGTTTCTTAATGTTTTAAATTCAACCATTACCTCCTCAACCCATCTAAATTTGAATATATGGTCTTGTTTGGAAATATATTATTTTTATAATTTTTTGATTAAAATATGAGATAAAAAAAATTAGTAATTTTTAATTTTTCATGAAAAAATGCATAAAAACAGAGATAAAAAAAAAATTTGATTTTTTTGCATAAATTATAGATTTTTTTAGTTTTTTTTAATAATTTTTTGACTTTTAAACTAAAAGTGTTACATGTTAAACGAGACTTAAGTCCTTATGTTAATCATTTATTAGATATTTAGATAAAAAATTATCAAGTATTGTGCACATGATGATTATATTAAGATTAGGTTTGGCATCTCTTAAAAAAGTCAAACAGCCAAAAAGTCACTATCATATTTAAGTCACATCACCTTTCTACCACATCACTTCAAACTCAACCTATATTTCATAAAAAATCAAAAACTACACTTATTTAGAACATCCCAAACAACCTATAACTAAATTATCCTATTATATCTTTCATAAAAATTTAATATAATCATCATGTATATCGCACGTTATAATTTTCTGTTCAAATATCTAATAAATAACTAATAAAAAGACTATCTAAATTCAAATAATTTAATGAGAGTAATTATTAAATATAAAATATTGAATAATGTTATATGTATCGATTAATATATATACTAGTGTACTAACAGAAGATGATGTAGCATCATTTGTATGGTTTTGGGTATTTATAACTTGTATAATAAATGTGGTCAATAATAATAGAATAATGCTATATGCTCTAATGAGTGTACACACTAGTGTACCAACTAGTGATGTGACATAATTACAGAAGTTTTAGGTATTTATAATTTGTATAATAAATAGGGTCATTAATGATATCATAATACTAATTAATACACTAGTGTGTACATTAATTGATACATGTAACACCACTAATAATAATATCATAACATTAATTAATACACTAATATATATATACTAATTGATATATGTAGTATCACTGAAAAATAAAATATAAATGATAGATAATTGAGAAGGGTTTAATATAATTTGTTCATAAAATTACAATAGGAACACCAAATTTTTTACCAAATAAATAACCAAATGTCTCATATGAGTGTGGGGTCTACAAATTACGAACCCCACACCTATATGAGACATTTGACCACTTATTTAATAGAAAATTTGGGACATCTAAGTATTTTCCATTACAATAACCCTGCCCTCCTTCCAATGTAACGTTCGTTTCGACGAGACCCCCCTACACCTATCTCTCTCTCTCTCTCTCTCTCCGAAGAATATTATACTACATAAATCTGATATATCTATCTACCTAAACACATCAGATTCGAAAATGCACAACACATACCTGAGCTCAATCTCTCTCTCTCTCTTCGAATCGCCGGACTGAACCAATCTCCGTATCTCTCTACTACTCTTTCAGCTCTTAGTCATTTCTCTCCTATGGCGCTTGATTCGTGCCAGGAGGTGAGACTTTTCGCTTCTCTCTAATGTCCCTGCCAATTACGCTGTTGGTAATGGACCAATCCAACTATTTCCAGCTTTCATTGTCTAATTTCACCAGCATTTTGAGATTTTTTTAATTTTCGTCGATTTATTGGTTCTGTTTGAAGATTGGCTCTACGATTCTTCAAATCTATTCGTGTTGTTAATTTTAACTTGATTGCTAGTCTTAATGCTGTTGTTTATCTAAATTTCTCATTTTTTTAAGATAATTGTTTAAAAATTCTACTTGTTTAGTTGCAAACCATGTCTAATTAATTTAACCATTGGAGGCTTTGTTTGTTTGTATGGAAAATACTTGTAGTGGAATTTTTTTAAAGAATTTATAGTTCTGTGCCCGTGTAGGTAGTAAACTGAATGGAGATAATTATTAATTGTAGCTGTTCACAATTTTCAGGAACTACTTTCAGTTGAAACAAACAGTGGAAAACAAGTGTTGGGTGTAAAGAGATATCTTTTTCTTTTTTGTTTAGCTCACTTCAGAGGCATTATAAATTTTCTACCAAAGTATATGTTGAGATATGACGAGTTTTTCCCTGAAAACTTTCAATTAGATGTGCTAGTTTAAGCAAATGGAATGGAACCTAAGGCATTAAGTCATATCCAAATCCACTGGGTTTTGGTGTTACTACCCTATTGCCTTTGTAGTATAACTTCATTCGTACGCCCTATTGATGATATATCACCTAGAATGTTCTCTAGGGGTTTGATCTGGATTGGAGTCTGTTATGTGAGTAAAACATCTTAATTGTGTCAGGCAATTCAGATGTTCTAATGAGCTTTTCACAGGTCACAAGTAAATTTATCCGAAAAATGTTGAGGACTTACTTATAGACTCTGTAGATACTAATACTATTTCATGTGATATTGAATTATTGGATCCTCTTTGCCTGTTAATTGGTGGTGACTCCTCTGAAATTCAAATTGTTAGGTGCTTTAGATCATTCACTGTAATCCAGCTCAGAATTGTGTTCTTGAGCTATTAAGGATCAATGTGCAAGTTTCTCTAATGGCAGTGGGGATGTTTCTCATTTTGGTGCACCATTAGTTTTGAACCCTTATATACAATTATTGCCTCTTTTACAGTTCATTCGCTTCAATCAAGTTTATTTTCTCTGTGCTTCAAGTTAATTGTTCTAATATTTTAATCTTCCAAGGTTTCAAATTTCTATTTAGAGTTCCATAGCTATATTCTCCCTCTCTCAAAATAATAATAACAAAAAAAAAAAACAAAATTGTATAATGAACCTTGACTGCAAAGATGTTTGCTATGCATTATGTCCGGGTAAAAAAGTTGTGAAACATTCTTTTAAATACAAGCTTGGATCATTTTAAGAAAATCCTTCTGTTATTTTCTCGTTGAATAGTTTCTTGAACTTGCTTTATTGTTGCTATTTCAGTTTACTTGTCCCATCCCATTTGATATCCTCTGAAATATTAAATTACACTGAAAATGAGGATTTTACTTTTTCATTTGTGCACGGCCAAGATGCCTATAGCATTTTAAATTTCTATTTAGAGTTCCATAGCTATATTCTCCCTCTCTCAAAATAATAATAATATGAAAAAAAAACAAAATTGTATAATGAACCTTGACTGCAAAGATGTTTGCTATGCATTATGTCCGGGTAAAAAAGTTGTGAAACGTTCTTTTAAATACAAGCTTGGATCATTTTAAGAAAATCCTTCTGCTATTTTCTTGTTGACCAGTTTCTTGAACTTGCTTTATTGTTGCTATTTCAGTTTACTTGTCCCATCCCATTTGATGTCCTCTGAAATATTAAATTACACTGAAAATGGGGATTTTACTTTTTCATTTGTGCAGGGCCAAGATGCCTATAGCATTTTAGTGTTACCTGATGAAGGCACCACTAATTTGCAATGTGAATCACAATTACTTTTCTTGGGCCACTCAGAAGTCCCCAACTCAACTGATAGCCAGATGTGCTTGGATGCTGAATTGAATTGCCAAAACTACGTCAATCTAGATATAGAAAATGCAAATGCTTACCCCCCATGCCTTGTGGATATGGACATTGAGAAGGGAAATTCAGAGACAGCTAAAACCAATGATGAAGATGTGGAAAAATTGAAGATTGAGGGTCCGTTAACTGTAAGTTCCATTTGTGTATGCATACATACATATACATTCTCTATATGATCTCCTTATTTGAAAGTCAAAAACTTTACAATTGGGTTGACAGTGTTGTGTGACGGTAATTGATTTATAATCAATGAGCTATACATACTGCCAGCATCCTTTGTCTCTAATTTTGTTATATCATTCAATTGAAATATGATTTTTTTAACGTCAATTAAATATGATGATTAAACAGCATTTGCAGAAGACATTGCAGAGACAGATTAGCTTACAAATAGGAGAGAAGTTTGTGCAGCTTTTAATGAATGACAGCCTTGTGTCACCCAAATTCCCTTCTAGAGGTATATAGCATTCTCACTGCCTCTTTCCTGGTGAACTATTATTTTGTTTAAAACTCTGAAATTTATTTGTTTCTACATGGTCAATCCACAAATGCTATCCATATCTCCCAGTATTTACTGCATTCAACTATTGGCTTGAACTTTCTCCTCAAAATATTGTGCTGAAGAGCAAGCTGTAATGGAGCACTTTTGCCACTAAAAATGTGTACTATACCAGGCTGAAGGATGGATGTTTTCAATTTTCAAGTGTATTTCCTCTTAATGGCTGAACATGTTACATATTTTGACAGAAATTGAAATAAAATAATAAATAAAACACACACACACAAAATCATGAAAAATTAAAATGAGAAACAAATCCTCTTATTAATTTTCTCACTAGATATATGCTCCCTGTGCACCAAACATCTCTAAAGGGTGGGCCTTCACTTAACAATAAGGTTGCTCCATTTTGACCCGAGCACCATGGGTTCGAAACACGGAAATAATCTCACTGCATGCACCAAGTACATTTGACCCTTCCCATATCCCGTAGTGGCAAGAGCCTTGTGCACTGGGCTACCACCATGTTACATGGACTCAAGTGTGAGTGTTGAGTGGAGGTGCATATGTAGAGGTCGGGTACACAGACTAGGAAAAAAATAGTCATATTTTTTTATTTTTAATCTATTATGTGAGATAGGGACAAAGCAATTGGCTCTGTGGTCCATGTAGCCATCTCTTAGCATAGTGAGAAGGTTAGAGATTCAAGATTCGCATCAAATGGAGTGACTGCAGCCTTTTCATTGTAATCTAACTGACTAACCCCTTAACATTCTATTGTATGGAGAGAAAAAAAAACTATTATGTGAGATAAAATGGTGTTCTGCGTAACCTATGAAGCACGAACACTTCGGAGGTCACATACAGGTGTTTGACGCATATCGAACATGTTGGAAAGAGTCGGACATGCTAGCACACTTGGGACATGTTAAGAGCAGGTTGAGGACTACTTTTTTCAAAAAAAAAAAATTTTAAATTTTTAATTGTTTTTACTAAAATAGTATACCAAAGGTTAATAAATTTGATAAAATTAAATATTTGACATGAAATACATATTAAATATTAAAAAATATGACATAATAAATGTATATAAAATTATATGTTTTACAAGTGTCCCCAATGTGTCGTGTCTTGCATTTTTTGAAAAAAAAATTATTTGCGTGTCCGTGTCGTATTACGTGTCCATGCTTCTTAGTATGTAACATACAATGTCAAAACAACATTTTACCCATATTACATAAATTTTTTGACAGAAATTGAAATAAAATAATAAATAAAACACACACACACAAAATCATGAAAAATTAAAATGAGAAACAAATCCTCTTATTAATTTTCTCACTAGATATATGCTCCCTGTGCACCAAACATCTCTAAAGGGTGGGCCTTCACTTAACAATAAGGTTGCTCCATTTTGACCCGAGCACCATGGGTTCGAAACACGGAAATAATCTCACTGCATGCACTAAGTACATTTGACCCTTCCCATATCCCGTAGTGGCAAGAGCCTTGTGCACTGGGCTACCACCAACTATGTTACATGGACTCAAGTGTGAGTGTTGAGTGGAGGTGCATATGTAGAGGTCAGGTACACAGACTAGGAAAAAAATAGTCATATTTTTTTATTTTTAATCTATTATGTGAGATAGGGACAAAGCAATTGGCTCAGTGGTCCATGTAGCCATCTCTTAGGATAGTGAGAAGGTTAGAGATTCAAGATTCGCATCAAATGGAGTGACTGCAGCCTTTTCATTGTAATCTAACTGACTAAACCCTTAACATTCTATTGTATGGAGAGAAAAAAAAACTATTATGCGAGATAAAATGGTGTTCTGCGTAACCTATGAAGCACGAACACCTCTTCGGAGGTCACATACAGGTGTTTGACACATATCGAACATGTTGGAAAGAGTCGGACATGCTAGGACACTTGGGACACGCTAAGGACACGTTAAGAGCAGGTTGAGGACTACTTTTTTCAAAAAAAAAAAAATAATTAAAATTTTTAATTGTTTTTGCTAAAATAGTATACCAGAGGTTAATAAATTTGATAAAATTAAATATTTGACATGAAATACATATTAAATATTAAAAAATATGACATAATAAATGTATATAAAATTATGTGTTTTACAAGTGTCCCCAATGTGTCGTGTCTTGCATTTTTTGAAAAAAAAAAATTATTTGCATGTCCATGTCGTATTACATGTCCATGCTTCTTAGTATGTAACATACAATGTCAAAACAACATTTTACCCATATTACATGTATTATACAACAATATATACATATAATGATAGTGTTAAATACAAATATATAAAAATTGTCTAATGGAAATTATAAAAATGCATTTCTTATATTTACAGACATAGTATCCACCAAGCAAATCTCTAGCTATAAGATCAAGTTAGAGGATAAAATGCACATTTGAAGATTGTCAAGAATAAAAAATGACTAGGGATCTAAATCCCAAATTTTTTCCATTAGGGAAAACATATTACCACCAAGACATGAATCTCGTAGTGGTTACATGCATGAATAGAAGCATGAATTTTAATTTTTTCTTGAACAAGATCTTAAAATACTAAACCCATAAGACAACAACTTCCCTCAAAAGCTCTTAAACTTTTTAGTGAATGAGCCCGTTTATTTGTACAAAGCTCTCATAGCCTTCCATGTGTGCAAACCACACTTAATTTTGCAAAAATAAAATGTTGTTTAACCTATATCTATAAAATAATTTTTTAATTTGCTCCTCTAAAATCTTATATATTGTTTTACATTTCAAAAAAGTCCCTGTGATTGTTTGAAAATTTATTCTTGCTGGTGTTTTCTACTTCTTTTGTGATGAATACGTGGGTTAAGTACGCATCATGTCTTCTTATATTTCAATGAATATTTGTTTTTTCCTCTTTGTGTTTCTTCTCTCAAGCTATATGGGGTAGGACAAGGAGGGTGTGAGGGATGACCATTACGGTCCAAGTCATGGTCAGGGTTGGGATTGGGGAAACCATCCCTAGACATAACCCTTCACCGTAATATTGCTATCCCAAGCCAAAAACTTGACTACCATTGCTCTTGAAGAGACAACCTAGAGAGTGAGGTGAAAGCATAGAAGCAAAAAATTGCACCAGGACAATCATAGTGAGGTTACCAACTAAACATGAAGAGACTTAAGTCCAAGAATTCCCAAAACCAAAGTTTTATTCCTTGTTAGGCTACCAAAATGCCTAAGCTTAGGGAATGCGCTCAATAATGCAAGCTCTCACAACTTGGATCTTCAGATGAGCATGATGTAGAAAATGATTTCTCTTACATATCTCCCCTTCTTTCATTTTCTTGCCCTCCCCCCCTTTTTATTGAAGAAAACACTACAATTGTAAATAGCCTCATCTTACAAATTTCAGGTATTCTGTTTTCAGAAATCATTTCATGTATTCATTTAATTAGGAGATACATACTGTTAAATCATTAGTTTACACTTTCTCGTGTATCCTCTTGTATTTTGTCTTGGACATTTCCTACTGAATATCTATGTTTACAACTGTATGATATGTCATAAAACAATATTTCTTTGATGTTACAGATAAATCTACAGTTGAAAAGGTTCATGAAACTCCCAATAACAGAATGAGGAAATATAAGCGCTCTGCTTCATTCAATTCAAGAAAAGTTGTTGTCCTGTTCTCTGTCTTGTAAGTTCAAGACCCATCATGTCATGCATTTACTTGCCTTAGAAGTTCATTTTAAAACTATATTTTCTGAATTGCAATTGCGCATTGTTTGAATAAGGTCTTAGATTTGAGATTTTAGAAACATACGTTTTTCCTTCTCTTTTTCTTTTTGTGTCAATTTGTTGTTAACATCTTAATGTGTCATGACAATAATTTGTGATCTGGCTCTTAATCCTTCATCTGTTTGCATCACTGGGTATTGCTCTACATATGCACAATTATTAGTTGAGCTTTAATTATCTGAGTATGAGATAATTAGACTTGAACAAATTTTCTGTTGCAACATCAAAGGTCAGCATTGTACCTCTATGTTGTGTAATCATCATGAATGAATTGAGTATAGTCAGGATGAGTTCTTGTGGTGCATATGCTTTGCTGGTAATAAAGTTTTAGTAAATGACAAAGTAAGAGTAAATTTTAAGTCTCAAATTTAGGGATATGCTTCTTAAAGGATAAGCAAAGGTAAGATACAAGATGCTACACCCCTAGTGTTGAAAATTCACGGTGAAGAGAACCATGAATCAGCATTTTGTGATCCCAGAACACATCATCGATTGGGGGGTGGTTACATCTGTGAAATAGAGTGAGAAAGAAGAAGTCATAGGTGCTTCTACTAGAGTAATGTCCAATTATTATTAAGACAAAAGGCTTTATGATACCTAATGTTGACTATTTGAGAATGGGATATGTGAAATGCGTGTTGGGATTATAAATATTTTAGCAAGACATGTAAGGGGGATAAGTCAGATAGTTTGTTAGTGGATTTGGGCATGTCAAAGAAGAGATGTCTGGAACTTGTGAGGAGAAGCTATATGAAAGGACAATGATTTCCTTAAATTTTATAGAACGCAAAACAGATATAGAAAAATTGTATAGGATTTTCATATCTAATACCAACTTGCAAGGGATAAGCTTTCTTCACATGAGAACAGTTTTGCTGTTCTATCGACTTTATTCAAAGATCCTACTTTTCTTTGGATATTTGAACCTTCATTAGAGCTTGTTTTTCTCTTCTGTGAATGGAATTTCATTCTGAGATAAGTGTCCACTACAGTGCTACCTATGCCATAGGAATGGTTTTACCTTGCCATTGCACTGACACGTGAAGAAAAGTCTGAAATAACAGATTAATCAAAGCAGTGCCTACTGTAGGGTAGGGTCATACATATAAATTTTCAAAAGGATTTCACATATGAAATAGTTGGTCACATTTGTGCGTGCCTATTGTAGGGCCATACATATAAATTTTCTATGTTCTTGATTCAGTAGTATTTAACCCTACAAACTATTGTGGACCCCTTTTTCATTTTTGAAACCCTAATGGAAAGGAAAATTTTAATATCTTTAAAGCTAGAATGCAGGAATTCCATTTCTAGTCATGGTTGTAGTTAGCAACTGTATTTTTGTTTTATTTTATTTATTTATTGTCTTTCTTCTTTTCTTTTCTTTTCTTTTCTTTTTTTCTAACCGTTGAATTGTGGATTTTCCTTTTTTCAGGTCAAGTATGGGAACAATTATTCTGATATATTTGACACTCAGAGTGAGACAGATTGGTGATGGGTACATTCACGGCGGATAAGTTCTACATTTACATGCCCTCCCTCCGGTGCTTGATCTTCCTTAGTGAAGGAGTCTCTCTAATACTCTTGTTAGGGTTTTATTCTATGTTTATTTTTATTTTTGGGTTTAATTTTAAATTATCCTTTTGTGCTTGTTCTTCACTGTAAATAATTTGAACTTATTACATCCATAATTTGAGCTGATGCTCCCCCTTGGATTATGTTAAGTCATGCTTGTTCAAATGAAATAATGCCAATTTTGAGGTAACCATTGGTAACAGTAGGACATGTGAATTCTATAGATCATTGACTTTTGGAAAACTCTGCCCCTTTGGTATTGTTTTTGTTTTCTTTTTGTGTTCTTGAGAACAGAAAAATAGAAATTGATATGAAAATTTTGTTAAGCAATTTGTTTCATAAAACTATTTTCTAAAGGTCATATAAAAACACCTCCCCTGTCAAGGAAACACTTTTAAATTGTTTCATGAATTTCTGAAAATATAAAAAATGAAAACGATACCAAATAGATTCTCAACATGTGTAGTCAAACCAAAAACTAGCCCTTTGGGAATTAACAATGCACCAAGGTGAGCCACCTTGTAAAACTTTGAAGCAAAAAATACCAAAAGAAAAAACTACTTTATGGAAACTCCTCGAAAGTTTCTTTTGAATTTCAAAGTTGATCAAGAAATGAGTCGGATTTTATTCATGCATTTTGAATGTGTGAATAATACACTTTCTTATTGGTAAAAATAGATGATCTACGCTTTTAGGTGGGATTAATACATTTTTCAAACCCAACACAGACGGGAGCAGCTGGAGGTAACCCAACCATGGCCACTGGTTCAAGATAGGCTTTTTGAGAAACACAGGCATCTCTTCAAGTTTAGGGGTTAAACTTTGCGCGCGCCCTTAAAAGATGGTTGCCAACTGGACAATAGCCTAAACTTAAACACCTCTTTTAGTATTTATTCTTTTTTTTTTTTATTCATATGGTGGACCTCTTATCAAACCACAACATTGAGCTATATTACCCCAAGTAATTGAAGTCTATATTACTTCAGTAATCTCATTTATGATTGCATTGCAGGTATTGCTTGGACCACCTCGAGATAGCTCTAGATATCCTGAAGTTCAACAGAGACATTGGCTCACACTTCATTTTTTTTGGGTGGGTATGGCTCACACTTTTGTCCATGGCACTGGATTGTATTTCCTTTCAACTATTTGATGAGCTAGGGGAATTCTTATCAAACCACAACATTGAGCTATATTACCCCAAGTAATTGAAGTCTATATTACTTCAGTAATCTCATTTATGATTGCATTGCAGGTATTGTTTGGACCACCTCGAGATAGCTCTAGATATCCTAGTAAGAGAAAAGTTCAACTCAACAGAGACATTGGCTCACACTTTTTTTTTTTTTGGGTGGGTATGGCTCACACGTTTGTCCATGGCAATGGATTGTATTTCCTTTCAACTATTTGATGAGCTAGGGGAATTAAATACCGTAGACTGTAAATTCTTAAATCCTCTCTATGAATATATATATATATATATATATTGATAATATTAGAAATGTGATGATAAATATTTTGAAAAATGTGTTACGAATATTTTGTATGTACCTACTTTTTATCCTTTTCTTGTATCTAAAAGCACTTGCTAGTAAGACTATAATCTACTTCTTAACCTATAAAAGAGGTTGCCTCACCCCTCAAAAATCTTTTGTTGCACTAGCTCCAAATGATTCAACACCAAACATGATACGAAATTCTTTCTATTACTTTTCGACTCTCTCCCATCTTTCAGCAAAAACGTTAAATTCATCTCTCCTTGACAAAACCTAAAAAATGCACAGGATGCACCCTAGGGATGAATGAGTTGCTTATCAATCGTGATCAATCAACTCTTTTTTCTTTTTCTTTTTTCCCTCTTTTTTTTACACAGTAGCACCAATTCACAATGACTTTTTGATGTCTAATTAAATTATCAACGGTGTTTTTCTCAGAAGGGGATAATTCACCTCAAAGCTCCCTTGACATCTTCCATGGCTTAAGTTTCTCCTCTGCATTAGGAATAACATATATCAATCCAAGAAGATTGGCTAATTCATTCAATTCTCACGTAAAAAGAAATACTCCCAAAAATTTGACCTCCTTCACAAAGATAGTCCTCATGGAAGCTTATAGGTCAATCGCAATATGCACATTAAAAAATCAAACAATAAAAAAGAGCAAAAATTCGCATCAAAACTCTCCTCCCTCACCGTAAATGCCTTAAAAAATCTCCCCTCTCCCAACTACAATTCTAGTTGGTTCTTGATTGAAATACACCCCACTCCTTGTGAATAATGATGGGACATGGAATACACCCCCTTCTCAAGAATTTGTCATAGGACATAGAATCTTCTAAAGTGATCCAATCCAACCACACAATTCCATATTTTGAAGTGATCACCCTCATCTACTAACTATCTTGCTCACATGTATATATCTCTATAATCACTAGCCTAAAAAAGCTTAATTAAAAAATTCCAACTTCATGATCCCCAAACCATTAAAGTCCCATTGTATCCTTTCCAGTCGCTCCATCACCAAAGACAAGACAGTGAATAATGATAACGGTAAGCCTTCCCCCTTTAGATGAGTAACGCCACATCCATCTTGCCAGCCTCTTTTGAAATCTCTCCACAATTGAGTCCCCTCTGTTGATCATATCCCCATCTACGTAGCTTTAAAAAAAAGAAAAAAAAGAAAAGATAACCACCAAATCAGGGTTTTGGGCCTACGAGCTTCCAAAGCGGCTTTTCTGGCGGCAAATTAACAGAAGATTTAGTACTGAAATATTTTGGCAGAAGCAGCAATCACTTGCCCCAATTTATCCCATGAAGACCATGACTATGGCTTCCACATAGTAAGTATATCATTCACCATTGAAACTTCCATTACCCCACATTCCAAAAGGACACCAAACTAGCAAGCAACACGGGTCTGCCTATGTAACTAATTTCCTAATACAAATACTGAAATACATGGCTTCAATTGGAATATTTATATGTAACATTAATGAATCTATGCATATATGCTATGTAGTAACCAATGTTGAGAAATATACACAACAAATCTATCAACTTAATAAACCAGATGATAAATAACATAATGCATAACAATATTCTTAGGATTTATTACGACCATTATTAACAAAAAGTACATTCATGACAAGCTTCATTCCCAATTTTGTTCAAGCTTGTAGTTTCAGAAAGCACATATTCACCAAATGATCCCATTAGGAACTCATACTTGGCCGAAAAATGAAACAAAACTGTGCTAACGTAAAGAACTCGTAAGAAAATCTAGCTGTGAATGATTTTAGGTATTTCAAAATGCAATGATCCTAAAAGTAAATGTCTACTGAAAATGAATTCGCGGATACAGATTCAAAATCAAATACAAACATATGGTTTCACTAAAGAGAAAATTTTTGAATTAAAAAAAACAAGAAAAATAGTAATAGTAATCTCAATAACAAAACAAATCTAGGAATAACTATCAACTTCTAGTACCTTAAGAGCAGACCACTGCAGCTTCCTCTTTCCCAAGACTTGAAACAATTGCTTTTATATTGAAGAGAAAGCATCAAAGTTGCTCCAATCTCGTATTAGTTTAGAATTTCAAAATCATATTTGCTGTTTCCTTTTTGGTATTAGGCTATTCGAACTGATGCTTCATTCTCTTTCTCTCTCCCCTCCCTATTTACATTCTTTAGCATGCACAACCTCCCCCTTGCTGCTCTGTGCTGGACGTATTCACAGTAGGTTTCAAATTCACGTCAACCATGTCCTCCTGTTTTGTGGAGGAAAGGGTCTCCATCCCTGGCAAAGCAGCAGCAATCTTTCGGAACAGAGGCTGCAATTATGTACTAGAATTAGGATATGTCAAGTGTGAAGAAAAAAGGGTACAAGAAACACGAGGAAAAAGAAAAGAGCTTAGCATTTGCATCATGCAAGGTGGATAGAAAATTTATGAACTTAACCATGCCATTGGGAAGAATCCTAGAAAAGAAAAACTATTCCCCGAGAAAACAATGTATAAGGGATGTGTGAGAATGGGAGATCACTCCCCATTATTGTATTATGAGTTGTTGAATGCATTGCTTCTTTATAAGAAAAATGCATGAAGGGCTCAAGGTCGCTCCACCTTGATATTGAATCCGGCTTTCGCACTGGTTTCTATGAACATGACTCCAAATTCGCGAGCCTTGGCATCTCCTTCTTCAATTGACACTTGCCTGGTTTGATCACCAGAAGAGAGCCATCAGAATAATCCTATATAGAAGAAGAAGAATGCTAACCTTCATTTCCTTAATAAAAATAGACATAATTTTAGGTGGCGTTTGGTAACAATTTTTTTTTTTTTGCAAACAAATGTAAACAAAAAATGTGTTGGTACATATTTCAAAACATAAACAAGAAAAATATGTTTAGTGAGTTTCTGGAGAGGGTGGTCGGAAGTGGAGGGTGAACGGAGGCGGTGGGGGAAGGAGGAGGGAATTAAAACTTGTTTTGAAATCAAGTGAAAACAAATTTTTTCATGTCAAATTCTGAAGATTATTGCCATTTTTTAGGAAACGAAAATAGTTACCAAACATATTTTTGTTTCCAGTTCTCAAATTTTTTTAAAAACAAAAACAGGAAACAAAAACATTATTACAAACTAGAGTGTTTTTAAACATTGAAAAAAGCAATATTACAAACTACAATCAATGTTTTGTTTGAAAATCATTGGTAGTCAGTACACGTATAATTATGAATCCTTATATTATTGGAAATTGTATAAGAAGAAGCCCAGACATTGCAATAGAATTAAGGAAAATATCTGGGAGGTAACGGGGAACAAATTGAGATAACAAGGTTGAAGCTGTCCAAAAGAATAAAACTTAATAAACCAAAAATATAGTTCTGCACATGAAAAATGGTAAAGCAAGCAGCCCACTTTCCTGACCATTATCTAATACGGACAGTAAAAATATATCCATACAATTGGTAGTTAGATATGAAGGGAGGCCTCTGTAATGTGTAAGTGCTCACTAAAATCGCCAGTGTTAAACAATAAAATAAGAAACACTTCAGTCCATTCCTCACCTTTTATCAACAAGATCAGTTTTATTCCCAACAAGAACAATAATAACATCACTGCCTCGTTCTGTACGTACTTCCTCAATCCACTTGGAAGTGTTAAGAAAAGATTGCCGATCTGCATCATGACAATGTAGCATGACAATTAAACCCTACACGTCTTAGAACATAACACAAATTGAGATCAACAGAAGATTAATCACTATGTAAATATTGTTATTCAATGCAGTAGGAAATACAAGTTACGAAATACATAAAAATGATAATATGTATGTCTTTATGCATGTACTATGGACATGGTAGGCATGTATAAATATGCAAACATCTTTTTTGCAGAGCTGCGGTTACTCAATCACAAGAAAAGAGTCTGCGGACTATGTATTCTGAAACATACTCATCCCTTTCCCTTCCTAAAATCAAGCCTTTAAGAACAAAAATAGAGCCACGGTGAAATCAGCTTCCCTTCCCTTATTTTATGCATAATGCATTCAAATTAGCATGAAAACTGGAAGCTTATCAAGGGGAAAAAAACAGCAGAAAACAGCAAGATATAATAGAAGTAATGAAAGACCCTCTTCTCCTTTAAGTCAGACAATACTCACTAGCAACATCAAAGACGATCACTGCAACGGAAGAATCTCTAATGTAACTTGGAATAAGACTCCTAAATCTCTCTTGCCCGGCAGTGTCCCTGTGAACTTAGGATATTTAATTTAAGAAAAGAAAATGAATAGAACATTTAAAAAATTCATCACATGCTTCACATAAACCCACAAACAATTTGCAAAACATTTCTGATGTTGCTTAAGTACAAGAAAAAACTAAACAGAGATATGAAGCTACATATGTATACAAAATAATTACTATTTAAATAGGAGGATATTCAGTAATTACTAAACAGCAGTAAAACAAAAGGTAGGGAAAAAAGGAATATTTCAACAATTATACTTCGCAATACGTTATATACTAAGGGGGTGTTTCATAACCTAATTCAGCTCTTAAAACTGAAAATATTAAGTGATTTCTTAATTAAGCTGGTTTGATTGTACATATATGGTATCACTTAAAAAATTAAGTCCCGCTTAAAAAAAGGCTATAATTTTCAGTAAAAAAAAGCCTACATTACTTATCACTTAACGCGCTAAGTGATTTAGGTCTAGAAAAATTATTTCTCAAAGCTTACTCACTTTTTCTGCTCTTCTCTCACGGTTTTGGCTGCTCTCCCAAGGAAACCAATTTCATCTATTGAGGCAAGCAAAGGTAAGTCTAGAAAAATACTTTTTTATTTGGATTTAACTTGCATGTATATATATGAATGCATTGTTTATGAATTTTTTTTTTTTTTTTTATATATATGTATCAACTTGTGTGTCTGTATATATATACATATATATGTTTGCGGAAATTTTTATTATGTCTTTATCTTGGTTCTTCATCTGGTTTTTCTCTAGTAGGTCTTTAAAAAAAAAAACTATTGTTTAATTGAGTTTTCCGAACTATTTTGTGAAAAAAAATAAAAAATACTTAAATAAAAAAAATAAAAAATACTCATTGTTTTCATATGATTTTAACTTTTTATATGTACTAACTTGTGCATGTTTGAAATATAATGTTATAATTGTGATTATAATAATTTTTTTCACCAATTATATTAGTGTGACAAAAGAATCTAATTAAACATTTCAATGTAAAAAGTATAAAGACAAAATTAAATTTTTTTATTATTTTCAGACTTCAGATGCTTATATAGATCAAACAGCTTAATTGAATCAACACTTAAATTTCAATACATACCAAACATATTTTTAGATTAAAAAATTTAGCATTCAGTTTTCCGTACTTAATTTTCAGTTTTCAGTTTTATCAAACAACACCTAAATAATACAAAAGTAACCTCATATTATTTCCACATTATCATGGTAGAATCTCCATGTTGGTGCTTTAAATTTTTTTAAACAATACCAATAAGTTGGGAGAAATAGACGAGGAAGCACATGGTTGGTATATCTTGAATAAATGAAATATAGGAAAGCAAGACATCCTACCAAAGCTGCAAGCGAACTGTTCGATCTTCAAGATACATTGTTTTAGATAAAAAATCAATGCCAATGGTAGCCTGCAATCCGAATGGAAAAAAGTAAGCAAAATCTTAAGAACAACTTGAACTTGAAAAAATTAACTCAAAAAAATGAATAACCAATAAAGTTGTTGTACCATATCATTGATTGGCCAACAGGCAAGATGGACACCGCAAGATGGCGTAGTTTTTTTTTTTTTTCCACAATTTAAACATCTAATGCAAAAACTAGAATTTGCCACCTCAAGGTGTAGTAATTCGAAAGCTAAGGACATGGTTTCATAAGGTTCAGAAACTTAAACGACGGAAGTAAAATTGCAGTCTACCAAACCAGATGTGTACCATATACTCTTTTACAAATTTAATGTCTGAAATTTATGTTCTATAACTTCTTTTCTTTCTTTTTTCAAAAGAATTAATTTCTACTACTAGGTCCTAGACATTGAATAGATCCAAGGGATGCTATGGCAAAATCTTGAAATAAATAAAAATTGCAGTTCTTTGTTTCCTTGTGCCAACAGGGCTCTGTTCATTTCTCTGTAACTGACAAAAAGAAATTAAAAAATCCCACAATTTTAGTTGTTAACATTTTCCATTGAGATAACATAGGAAAGATCCAATCCAGTCCCTAACCAAAAGAAAACCTGTGGCTTATAAATTTTGGCCACTTCTCTTCTTTTCTCCCTTCCCTTTTGATATTTCATAAAATTATTAATTAATCGATTAACTTTTTTTTCTTTATACCTGATCTTCTCCTCTGTCTTTTTCAAAGAACCAAACCAACACTTGACTCTCTCTCTCTCTCTCTCTCTCTCTCTCTCTCTCTCTCTCTGTGACTGATTTCATTCTCTCCAGTATGGTTAATACATAAGGATTAGCACTCATGCTAATCACTGCATCATTATGGCTACTTTGGTGAAACATCCTCTTCAAAATTGTTCAATAATTTCTAGTCTAGTTTTTACATTTCACAAATCTAGTTTTAAAACCAATGTCCATATAAGAATTCTGAATTTTTGTGACATGAGCAATTTTTCTTGGTAAACCACAACTAGAACTCTAAGTAGTCAACCAAATCTGAAAAACAAAAATTTTTTTTTTTTTTTTTTTTTTTTCCCACAATTTAAACATCTAATGCAAAAACTAGAATTTGCCACCTAAAGGTGCAGTAATTCGAAAGCTAAGGACATGGTTTCATAAGGTTCAGAAACTTAAACGACAGAAGTAAAATTGCAGTCTACCAAACCAGATGTGTACCATATACTCTTTTACAAATTAATGTCTGAAATTTATGTTCTATAACTTCTTTTCTTTCTTTTTTCAAAAGAATTAATTTCTACTACAAGGTCCTAGACATTGAATAGATCCAAGGGATGCTATGGCAAAATCTTGAAATAAATAAAAATTGCAGTTCTTTGTTTCCTTGTGCCAACAGGGTTCTGTTCATTTCTCTGTAACTGACAAAAAGAAATTAAAAAATCCCACAATTTTAGTTGTTAACATTTTCCATTGAGATAACATAGGAAAGATCCAATCCAGTCCCTAACCAAAAGAAAACCTGTGGCTTATAAATTTTGGCCACTTCTCTTCTTTTCTCCCTTCCCTTTTGATATATCATAAAATTATTAATTAATCGATTAACTTTTTTTTCTTTATACCTGATCTTCTCCTCTGTCTTTTTCAAAGAACCAAACCAACACTTGACTCTCTCTCTCTCTCTCTGTGTGACTGATTTCATTCTCTCCAGTATGGTTAATACATAAGGATTAGCACTCATGCTAACCACTGCATCATTATGGCTACTTTGGTGAAACATCCTCTTCAAAATTGTTCAATAATTTCTAGTCTAGTTTTTACATTTCACAAATCTAGTTTTAAAACCAATGTCCATATAAGAATTCTGAATTTTTGTGACATGAGCAATTTTTCTTGGTAAACCACAACTAGAACTCTAAGTAGTCAACCAAATCTGAAAAACAAAAAGATGTAACATGTTAAAGAACCAGAGAGAATTACAATTAAAGCTATAAAACTGGCCAAACATTTTAATTCATTAAAATTACATTTCCAAATCAACCATCGTCAAACACAAGACATGCAAGGTTTCCACGAAATTACTAAAAAAAACGTGAATTTTCTTCGGAACATCATTGAAATTTCAGAAAAACCCTACCTCAATAAAAATTGGAAACTGGATTGAAAAGTGATTGAAAACCAAATCAACGAATACAAAAAAAAAAAAAAAAAAAAAAAAAAAAAAAAAAAAAAAAAAAAAAAAAGAAGCAAATTTGAAGAGAATTACGTGGAGGTTATGAGGAATGGGAGAGAAAGAGAGAACGGTGGGTAGAATTACCTGATAGGTGGTGTCAAATTTGTCGTACATGAAGCGAGTAATGATGCTGGTCTTGCCTACGGATTGATCGCCGAGGAACACCAGCTTGTATTTCGCGAGAGGAGACACAACCGCCATCGGATTGACTTCTCTCTTTCTCTCTCTGTGTCTAGGTTTCAGACGAACAGATCTGAAATCGAATAAGATGTTTTCTAGGAAGTGGAGCGAGAGAGAGAGAGAGAGAGAGTTTGGGGAGAAGAAACCGCCAAGGCGCCAACCAATAACACTACGAAGACGGCAAAGTCAAACTCTTTGAAGTCGCATTTGGACAACTCTGCCCCTTATTTGCTTTTTATTTTGTTTAAACATTTTGAAACAATAAGATGTTATACTTATCCATTTTATTTGTCATAATTTATTTGGAGTAGTCTCGTACATTATTTGTACTTTCTCTCACTTTATAATTATTTTATATTTATATCATTTTTATGCCATTATTACATTTACATAATCTTACGATAATAGTTTATATAATAAAGTATGTGAGTTTTTAAAATAGTCAAGTTTCTTTTGATTAGATATTAATATTTTAGTTAAAAAATTAAAAAGTTATTATAAATTATTACATTATTCTTTTTATTTTTTTACACATCTTTTTATAAAAAATTAAAATATTACTAAAACAGTTTATTCTCAAACAAGGTCTAAGACTAAGGCCTCGTTTGGGAACCTTTCTTTTTAGCTAAAAAGTCAAAAAGTTACTAAATTAGTCAAAAAGTCAACAACCCATACCAAAAAGTCAAAGATTCTTTTTTTTCTCTACTTTTTGCACATATTTTCGTAAAAAGTCAAAAAATCATCCCAAACATATTAAGTTTTTTTAGCTTATATTTTAGCCAAATAATTAAAAAGTTACTAAATTAACCTGTTCCCAAACGAGGCCTAAGACTGGATTGTCTAATTTCATTAGTGGGCAAACTTTTCAGCCCCACTTCGTTGATTTAAAGTACTTATAATTTAGAATTTATTGAACATATTATTCATGTAAAAAATTAAATCAATTAGATAACAATTACCACGTGTTCGGATCAATTTTATATAAATCGTTTATTTTCTCATCGTTCATTTTTTCATACAAAACTTATCTAAACTCGTGATTTTTGTTATCCGATCATTTTATTTTTTATATGGATAATGTATTCGATGAATCTTAAAATGTGAATGGTTCGAATAATTAAATTAGAGCCTAAAAGTGGGCCCATTAGTCAAACTAGATGATCCGATCTTGATCTCCAACTGGAAACAAGTTAGACCCTTTTTAAAAATTTGTTGAAAATGTCTTACATATTATTGTGAACTAGCAAAATACTCATGCTACGCATAATTTTAAATAAATAAAATTAATTAATTTTAAAATTAAAATTAAAATTAAAAACAATAAAAAAATAAATTAAATTAAATTTTAACTATTTTTATCACATTTTGCTTATATGTATATACTATTAATGTTATGTTTTAAGTTCTAAATAACAATAATATGAATTATAATGTAATTAGTAAAAATTAAACAAAAAATATAATAATTTTAAAATTACACCTATGATAAAATATAAATACATTATTATTTTCTAAGAGTTTCATAATTTTATTTGGCCATGTATTAGATGATATCATAAACTATGTGAATGTCAATAACAATAATAATAATAATTATTATTATTACTATTATTATTTACTAATTTCAGTTTTTTTAGTTTGCCATATAATAGTAATAATAATAATAATAATTTTTTTGTGAAACTTAATCTAGCAAAATTTGTTTAAGTCAAAAAATTGAATAACAAAATGAAAATGACAAACAAAGAACTACCAGTAACCCTCACCCTCTTATCTTTCTTGAAATCAGCATTTACCTACCAAGTACAACTTTTAAATTTTCTCACACTCACTAGTTTTGGCATCTCCCATTGGGCATTTTTTTTATTTTTCTCTCATACTTACCTTCGCTTAACGGATTTTCATAACACGGGTGTAATTTTTTAAAATTATTTTATAAACCAAAATACCCATGCTATGCACGAGTTTAAATAAAATTTATACCCAATAAAAGTTATATCCAATGTGAAGTATTTGTATTTTATTCTTTAAAAAGTTTAGAATTCTTTTAAAGTTTCACCCAACTCATTTTTACATAAAAGTTATACCCAACGAAATTTTAATGTGATGTGCCACATTTTTCAACATGTTAATTTGACAAGTGCCTTTAGGCATAGGTCATAGTTAGTATTTAATATCTTGAACAAATTTTCTATGTTCGACTTTGTATTTTTAAATATTTAATGTTCTAAAATTCCGAATAAAAAGAATTATCCAATATTATATCGCCAACCAAATTATACTATTCAAAAACTTGTTTCCAAATAAATTTAATTTTGAGATGCATTTATAGCCATTCTAAACTAACAAACATATTTTAATTGTCTTTAAACTAATACAAAATCATTTCTAAAAAGTTGAATAAAAAAAAAACCTAATAATAAGAGTTAATTGTCTTTAACAAAAAAATCTTTTCTAAGAAGTAGAATAAACAAAAACCCTAATAATAATAGCATGGTAAAGAGTACTAAATTTAGGAGAAGGAAATATAAGAATATCAAATAAATAGAAAATAATTAGAAATTAATAGAGTGGAATTTATGCATAATTCTCATTTATACTTTACTTGTACAAGACACATATTTCACCCACACTACATTAATAAAAAATTAGTGAAATACCCAAGCCCTAACTTTTGATAATAGGAGAGGTTCAATGTATTTTTTCTTATTAGTTAAAGTCCATCAATAATATTATCAGAAAAATTTCAACTTGTCACAGAGAAATTTCTTCTCTGTGATGAGTTGAAATTTCTCTGTGAACATAAATTTCTTTATGAAAATATTGAGTCCCAACTACTATAAAAATGTTATATGTCTTTTATCTTATAAGATTTTAATATCAAGACTTTAAATTAAAACCCCAAAAATATAATTTTTGCAACAAAAATTACAAAAGCAACACCGTTTAAGATGCAACACTCTACTGCGTATATGCACACACCACATCCCCTCTTCACACACACTTAATGAGAGAGTGTGTTGGAAAATTATGTGTGAAGGATGTGTATAAAGAGAGAGTGATGTGTGTAAATAGATGCTCCCCTCTACTGCAGGTAGGGACCTATTTCCAACTATCATATGGTTGGCAATTTACCTACTTTTTTATGCAATGTTCAAATTTTTAGGTACTGTTGGCCAAATTTTAGGTACTCCTCGCTGTACTTTTTGTACAAGGGAGAATTTTTATTTTTTTTATTTTTATAAGAGAAATTAAGATACTACTAACTTACTGCATTTAAAGCTTTAAGTAGTGTAATTGCTCTAACCTCGGGAAATCAATCTTGTCAATTGCAGTAGCCCGCACCATTTGTTTGCACATAACATTGATCTACCAATTTGGCAAGAAGGCCCGCTGGCCGGTCTCGACTTTTACCCGGCTCAAGCCATATCCCTGGCCACTCAGACTGGCTCGGCCCAAATGAGACTTGGGCTGGGTGTGGGATTTGAAGTCCCATCCTCAAGAGGCAGCTTAGTCAACCCTCCTGAAAAAACAACTCATGGTTGGAGTCATGGTAATCTTGCAAGCTCGGGATCATGAACTTCGACAGAGCTGGGAGACAGTTACAAGACCAGTATTACAGCTCCAAACAGTTTCTACATCTCCATAGTCAAGGAACCATAATAATAGGAGAAATCAGACCTCTAATGAAAGTTGGCCATCTTCTTCAATGGAGGTGAAACTCTTACCCATCATGGAAGACAAAAAAGTAAAACATTTTACCACAGTAAAGCTCATGTCATATATCAATTTCAACAACAGGGGTGTACTAATTTCCTGAGTTGCCTCTGTTAAATAGTACTAGAACTATTTACTTAACAAGATGATTTGAGCAATAGCATAATTCATTGAAAACACATCATATTTTGCATAAACACAAAATATTTTGGGATTATGAAACACAATGAGCATAAACACAAGCGCATACGACAAATGTTCAATCAAACAAATCTACCTTGATCTAAGCCACACAATAATCTAGTGGCCATAAACGTGTTTATGTTGTTTGAATTAGACTTGCCATAGCCAGCATTCTCTTTCTAATTCTTAGATTGTCCACTTGCCATAGCCAACATTCTCTCTAATCTTAGATTGTCTACCTGATGCTGATTTGTCATTATTATGTCTTCTGAAAACTAACAACAAACCAACCCCATTAAAAGTATTGCCCTCTAGGCCACAGACTCACTTCTCAGGTATTTACTCAAACATGAACTCTCTCTCTCTCTCTCACACACACACACACAATAAATCTGCTGCAAGCAAGTCACTATGAAGTGCCTTCTGATGCCTCAACCATTGAGCCCTGCAAGTGATATTCCAATGGTGCCAACCAAGCTCACAACCAAAGCATAGTAGTTCTTACCAATCTCATTTCGAAAGCGGATAGCTTTGAAAAGAAAGAGCATTCACGGTTATAACACTGATCCTATTGTCCTAACAATTTTTTTTGCAACACCATCTAATGTAAAAAGAGAGAATGTTGTTTCTAGAGAGGGCATCCCAATGACCAATTTTTGCAGATTTATTTATTTATTTATTTTTCTACGTGATTCAGTCTTTGGTTTTAATGATATTTGTAACAGGCATTTCCTTCAATTGTTTTTCCCTTAATTCCTGTTGCTGGGCTCATGCAGGGTTGTCACCTCTCAAATTCCAACAGATATAACAATTCAAGTTCAAGACATCACCTTTCATGTTCACAAGGTAAACCATTTACAAAACAACACAAACATGGTTTATATTATTTTTTATTTTACAGAGAAGGTAAGAAATTCATTTAAGTGCAGCCAGGAGATCATAAAAGGAAAAACCATCCAACAAAATGTTTAAATATTTTATTTTCTCAAACAAGGTGAAACAAAAGGAATTGGTAATCCAAAACTTAAAGCCACGAATGTGATGTAAAAAAATGAACGATATTATTCTTCTTTTCATTACCTTATGGTTGTTATAGTCCATATTAATCTGTCATTAAGAATCAACCTTGCTTGTGAGGTTTCTAATGAGCTATGAATTTGAAATGCTAAAACCATTTAAGCCTGTTCATTAATCTAAATCAGTTTAACAATACCTGAAACAAAAAGAGTAACCACAAAAAGATGTTATGCATCAAGCGCCAAAAGTTACAATTCAACTTCCCACACTGAAAGCCAGCAACATTACAAGAGAAAGTTCTGATGTTTTAGACACCTCAAAATTATCAGTAACACTGAAGAAATCTTTTGTTTGACATGTAAATTTTAGGGATAATTACCAAAAAAACCTTAGGGTTTTTGTAACAAAATAAATTGAGTTTTTAATTTTGCTAATTTAAACTCTAATCTTTTGATTTGTTTTCAATTTAAACCATATGTCTATTTTTATTCATTAAAACCGACGAAAAAAATAATATTTTAGTCATTAAACTCAACATAAGTATACATAAAATATCTAAAATATCAATTTTCATTGAGTTTAATGACTAAAATACCCATTTTTCTATCAATTTTACTTAACGAAAATAGGCAATTGGTTCAAATTGAAAACAAATCAAAAGCTTAGGATTTAAATTGATAAAATTAAAAATTTAGAGTTTATTTTGTTGCAGGGGTCAAACCTTGGGGGATTTTTTTTTTTGTAATTTTTTTTTCCTAAATTTTATTACCAAAAGGCATTGATAGGGATGCCACCCCATTACAAAGGAAGTAACGCCGCAGGAATCCATAATCCCTCAAAATCAACATTTATTACATTAAAAAAGAAGCTCGCAGGTTTTGTTCTCGGAACAAGTGAAGATGAAGGCAGCAATGCAAGGGAAGGAGCAAACAGCAAGAGGTGATAACTCAGATCAGGAGGATAGCACGTCATCCATGAAGGAGATCAAGATCCTCAAAGCAGAACTGGAAGAAGTACAATTGAAAATGCAAGAGCTACAGACAGACTACACTGAGCTGCAAAGACAATATGACAAGCTAAAACACAAGCACTGCAATTTATTAGGTTGGACATTTGGCTGGAGAAAAATTAAGAACTCGGGTTTTTTCAATGGAAAAATAGATGGCGATGAAACTGAAGAGGGACAAGAAAGATACTACTCCCGCAGCCAGAGAGTCAGCCTCCACCAAAGGCTGTTGTCTATCTCCTAAGAACCAAATACCTACACTATGAATTCCCATGCAGCCAAAAGCAATAGAAAAGAACCATCTGCATCTTCTTCTCCGTCCGTTGGTTTAAATAAGATTGAAACCATATCTGATAATTGCTATCACAGTTTTCTTTTTCTTTGGATAAGTGCTATCTCATTCAATTTTTATTTGGTCCTCACTATCAGAAAAACATAACAGAACTTCATAGTTTTCCATTGGTACAAATGGTTCAAACATAGACAACTTTTGTCACAATGTTGACTATATTAGACTATTAGTTTGAAGCTATGGATCATACAGTATAATAAATTGTAGTCTGGGCCCAACAGTGCAGTACAAAAGTTTCAAAAGATAAAATATGACTCCAGATTGGGCGCACAACAAGCTACATGTTTGGTTAACGGATTCATAATCATGTATTCTCAATAAGCAAGTAGTACCTTTTCATACATTAGTCATATTATATCATCTATGTCTGAATTACATCAAACAAAATGCTTTTCCTTCTTCAGCATTAAATGATAGCTTAAAATCAATTACTAATATGTTTGGGAACTTTTATGTTTACTGTTTTATGTTTTTGTTCACAAAAATTTGAAAATTTTTAAACGAAAATTGATTCCATTTCCAAAAAAAAAACGAAAATATTTGTCAAAAATTAAAAAACAAAATTGTGTTTTCACTTGTTTTGAAAAAAATTCATGTTTTCATTCCCTCTGCACCTCTCCCCCACCTCCTCTCTGGACACCACGTCCAGCCACCCCTCCAGCAACTCACCAAAGATGTTTTCTTGTTTTTATTTTTGGTTTTTGTGTGCTAATAAAACATGCATGTACTACCAAACATGTTTTTGTTTTGTTTTTAGAAAAATACACAAACAATAAATAGAAAACTATAATAGTAGTTACCAAACACTTCCTGGGCTCACAATTATGAGTTCTAATAAAATAAAAAAAATAACCAGACAAACCATGACAATTGCATTGTGGGTGAAGTCTCATCTTATGGCTTTCTAAGGAAACATTCACTTGCAACTTAGTGTTAGAATTTACCTACACCTACCACCACCTACTACCACACCTACTACACCTACCACCAATTTACCCTCACCTACTCCTCACCTACTACCCAAACCCTCTCCTATATAATGAGCCACTCTGATTTGTAATATAACACATCAATAAACATCAATCAATAATACATAAATTTTTACATGGTATCAGAGCCATAAGATTTAGGCCTATACTCATTTCTTTCCGGCAGGCAGCCGGCCGGCAACCTTGCCTTTGCTGCCTGCTGGAGTTTTTTCAACACATACCAGAAACTCTTCTTTTTGATTCGGCTCCTGAGGATTTCAATAGATCTGCGACTCATCTTCTTCGCAGCAACCAATCCATCATCTCCACCACGCCCGCATCTTCTACGACTTCCAGCGCCGCCGCTTCGCCCTCGCAGTCCTCGGCAAGAACGGTTGCTTCGTCGAAGGCAAAGAGAGAGAGAGAGAGAGAGAGAGAGAGAGAGAGGGAGGGGGGGGTGTAAAAATGTTTAATTATTTTCTCGTCTTGGTTATCAAGAGAAAATGGAGAAGAAGTATAGGTAAAATCCACTAGTTTGTTTATCTAGACAAATTAAAAAAGGTAATTGCTGGATCCAAGAAGAAAATGGTTGAAATAACTTCTCCTCAATTTTCTTTCTTTTCTCCCCTCACTTTGGGAACTAAACAAGGAAAAATGAAAAGAGCGGCGAAGGTATATACTCTCCTCTCCTTTCTCTTCCTTTCTCCCAAAACCAGACACAACGTATATCTTTCTCAACTAGCAAATAGCAAAATCCTATACAATAAGCAATGACACACAAATCAACCCTCACAATAACTTAGGCCTCGTTTGGCAAGAGGCTATTTTAGCCAATTAGCCAAAAAGTTACTAAATTAGTCAAAAAGCCAACAATCCATACCAAAAAGAATCCTATACAATAAGCAATGACACACAAATCAACCCTCACAATAACTTAATCATCCCACAAAATTGTTTGAAAACCACATAGTGATGATTCCACTCGATAACCACCATTCCGCAGTTTAGAGCAAGACACAAGTTAGAACCAAGTTCCTGTTGTGAGAGAATCACGGTCTCCAACTGGGATGGAACCAATAAAACATAAAAATCTCAAAGAGTAAAGAAACCCTCGTAGAACTCCATAAAACCCCGAACACAATAGAAGAGAACATACAAAGGTCAAATACAAATATTGAAAACTAGATACTAGTAAAGTATCTTAACCACTTAGGGTTAGGGCTAACAACTCAAAAAAACAAAAAAAAAATTGAATGCTACCCAATAATTTTGTAAAACTTTCTTCACTTCCACTCCATCAAAAGCCTAGTCCTAAAGTATATGCTCAACTTTCTCCACTTCCACTCCATCAAAAGCCTAATCCTAAGTATAGGCTCAAAATCCAGAGTAACACAAACAAAATAGCGCGGAGTTTTAAAACTTCCACAGAGAGCCACCACTTTACAATTTTCCAAGCACATTGTAAAAAATCAATTCAAATCATCCAGTCATCTATCTGGATAAACTGAAATAGCCATTAATTTCACGTATCAAAGCCTAAACAAACCCAGTTTAACCATAATCAAATTTAACATTTAAATTACAGAACTTTAATCATGTAGCGCTAAATAAACTTTAGCAGCTATTATAGCCCCCAAAATATAATCTCAACATTATTTAATGACTCATCAGCATATCAAGTAAACATCTAGGTGCCAATCCAAGAAAGAAAAGCAAACAGATAACCCAAATTCTCAAATTGCAAACCAAAACCCTACCTAGAAGAAGACCGCATGCTGGTCCAGGGGAACTTCGTCTTCGCCGCCTCAGCAGCACCGCCATCACCGCGGCGATTTCCGCCACGACCGCCGCCGCCGCTGCTGCTGCTGCTGGCGGTGGTACTCTTCTCAGGGATGAACCTGGTTTCGTGCTTCTTGTCGAGCCAATGCGACCACGTTTCGCCCTCCTCCACAATACTGGACTTGGATTTAGATTTCAATTTGGACTCCTTGATCAAGCTCCTCCTATCCTCTTCGATTATCCGAATAGGGTACAGGTCCTGCGAAATCGACAAGGGGCTCCTCAGAGTCACGTACGCCTTCTTGTAGTCCGGTTTCGCAACCAACAGCCCACCTCTCTTCTTCTTCTTCCCCTCCATGTTTAGGGTTCGAACCTTCTCGACGTCGAAACCGTAAAGAGACTCCAAAACTCTCTTGATTTCGATCTAAGCAACAATCAGACAAAAATCATAAGACATACACATAATGATATATATATATATATAGAGAGAGAGAGAGAGAGAGAATTAGGAAGTGTTTGATATTGACCTTTGAAGCAGAAGGGATGGTTTTGAGGGAGATTTCGGTGATGTTACAGAAAGAAGAGGGCATGAGAAGCTTGATGGGGAGGTTTGCGAAATGAACTACTCTTCGACCTAATCTACTTCCCATTTTCTTCTGTTAGTTGTGATTTTGAAATGTTGATGATGAACCCTGCAAAAACCTTTGTAATTTGCTAGTGCTGTTTTGTGATGATGACTAGTGAGAAGAAGAAGGAAGAAGAAGAAGAAGAAGAAGAAAAGGGCTATGTTTGGGCTAAAACAAAGGATACTAATGAGGTGGGCTTATGTTTTGGGCCTACAATGATGTGCCCTTAAAGTTTTGTGCCTCGTTTGGATGCATCTTTTATTTGTTATGTCCTTCTTATTAACTCTTTTTAGTTTTGGGGTTTGCTGGGGGAACAAAAAATTTGAAAACCCACATTAAAATATCATAAAAATGGAAAACTAAATAAAAAGCCAATAAAAACCATAATATCCAAATGAGGCCTTGAACCCTTTTTTGTCTTTTGTATGCACTTGTTGCTGTTTTCCTTTGTTTTTTCATCTTCGACAACAAATGTATTATTTACGTCTTAAATTATTTATCTAGTAAAAAAACGAGAACATAAAAATATTCTTATGTCAAAATTTTTTAATTCTTTTCACAAATTAAAGTTACTTAAAGAGATCTTTTAATTGATGGGGAAAAAAATTAAATATTTTAATATGAAAAATATATTATTTTTAATTTTTTCATGCCAACTAAATAATTTGAAATGAAAGAATAACATTTTTTTTTATATAGGTAAAATAGAAATATAAACACAAAAGAAAGCAAAAGGAACCTTTTGAGTTACAAACTAAAAATTCGGAGAAATGCCCCCATCCCTCATTTAATCGCCTCCAATTGTACCTCTAATGAGATAGCAAACAATACCAATCAATTAACTTTCTCCAAGCTTTTCTCTCTTCTTTCAAAATTATTTACCACCTCATTAAAAGTGTATCTGAAATTTAGAGGTGATGAAATAGGAGATGTAGCAAAAGTACAAAAATTACATCAAACAAAATGCTTTTCCTTTTTCAGCATTAAATGACTGGCTTAAAATCAATTACTAATATGTTTGGGAACTTTTATGTTTACTGTTTTATGTTTTTGTTCACAAAAATTTGAAAATTTTTAAACGAAAACATGTTTAGCAATTGATTCCATTTTCAAAAAAAAATGAAAATATTTGTCAAAAATTCAAAAACAAAATTGTGTTTTCACTTGTTTTGAAAAAATTTCATGTTTTCATTCCCTCCGCATCTCTCTCCCCCACCTCCTCTCTGGACACCACGTCCAGCCACCCCTCCAGCAACTCACCAAAGATGTTTTCTTGTTTTTATTTTTGGTTTTTGTGTGCTAATAAAACATGCATGTACTACCAAACATGTTTTTGTTTTGTTTTTAGAAAAATACACAAACAATAAATAGAAAACTATAATAGTAGTTACCAAACACTTCCTGGGCTCACAATTATGAGTTCTAATAAAATAAAAAAAATAACCAGACAAACCATGACAATTGCATTGTGGGTGAAGTCTCATCTTATGGCTTTCTAAGGAAACATTCACTTGCAACTTAGCATAGATCAGAGTCAATTTTCCATTATTATTTCACCAGACTCCATCTCATGTTACTCAACCATTACAAATAAGATTCAACATTTTTGTCCAATCAAGAGGCACACTTCACAGCAAATTGTTAAGCAATGACACCTTGATTACTTAAAAGAATCTCAATAAAGATCAAGAAAGCTGTGAATTCTTTGACTCTACAGAGACGAAGTAGCAAATCATAGCCTCATAGTAACATACCAATAAATTCCTTTCATTGCTTAATCAGCTGTAAACAAGGTGTTCACATCTGTTTCCTTTCAATACTCTGAAACCAGTCAGGGCTCACACTTGTAGTGTATGGTTATGGGAGAAAGGAAGATAGGTGAAGGGAAAATAAGAGAGAGAGAGAGAGAGAGAGAGAGAGGAAAATAAGAGAGAGAGAGAGAGAAGGGGGGGAGGGGGGGGTGTAAATATGTTTAATTATTTTCTCGTCTTGGTTATCAAGAGAAAATGGAGAAGAAGTAGAGGTAAAATCCACTAGTTTGTTTATCTAGACAAATTAAAAAAGGTAATTGCTGGATCTAAGAAGAAAATGGTTGAAATAACTTCTCCTCAATTTTCTTTCTTTTCTCCCCTCACTTTGGGAACTAAACAAGGAAAAATGAAAAGAGCGGCGAAAGTATATACTTTCCTCTCCTTTCTCTTCCTTTCTCCCAAAACCAGACACAAGGTATATCTTTCTCAACTAGCAAATAGCAAAATCCTATACAATAAGCAATGACACACAAATCAACCCTCACAATAACTTAATCATCCCACAAAATTGTTTGAAAACCACATAGTGATGATTCCACTCGATAACCACCATTCCGCAGTTTAGAGCAAGACACAAGTTAGAACCAAGTTCCTGTTGTGAGAGAATCACGGTCTCCAACTGGGATGGAACCATTAAAACATACAAATCTCGACGAGTAAAGAAACCCTCGTAGAACTCCATAAAACCCCGAACACAATAGAAGAGAACATACAAAGGTCAAATACAAATATTGAAAACTAGATACTAGTAAAGTATCTTAACCACTTAGGGTTAGGGCTAACAACTCAAAAAAACAAAAAAAAAATTGAATGCTACCCAATAATTTTGTAAAACTTTCTTCACTTCCACTCCATCAAAAGCCTAGTCCTAAAGTATATGCTCAACTTTCTCCACTTCCACTCCATCAAAAGCCTAATCCTAAGTATAGGCTCAAAATCCAGAGTAACACAAACAAAATAGCGCGGAGTTTTAAAACTTCCACAGAGAGCCACCACTTTACAATTTTCCAAGCACATTGTAAAAAATCAATTCAAATCATCCAGTCATCTATCTGGATAAACTGAAATAGCCATTAATTTCACGTATCAAAGCCTAAACAAACCCAGTTTAACCATAATCAAATTTAACATTTAAATTACAGAACTTTAATCATGTAGCGCTAAATAAACTTTAGCAGCTATTATAGCCCCCAAAATATAATCTCAACATTATTTAATGACTCATCAGCATATCAAGTAAACATCTAGGTGCCAATCCAAGAAAGAAAAGCAAACAGATAACCCAAATTCTCAAATTGCAAACCAAAACCCTACCTAGAAGAAGACCGCATGCTGGTCCAGGGGAACTTCGTCTTCGCCGCCTCAGCAGCACCGCCATCAACGCGGCGATTTCCGCCACGACCGCCGCTGCTGCTGCTGCTGGCGGTGGTACTCTTCTCAGGGATGAACCTGGTTTCGTGCTTCTTGTCGAGCCAATGCGACCACGCTTCGCCCTCCTCCACAATACTGGACTTGGATTTAGATTTCAATTTGGACTCCTTGATCAAGCTCCTCCTATCCTCTTCGATTATCCGAATAGGGTACAGGTCCTGCGAAATCGACAAGGGGCTCCTCAGAGTCACGTACGCCTTCTTGTAGTCCGGTTTCGCAACCAACAGCCCACCTCTCTTCTTCTTCTTCCCCTCCATGTTTAGGGTTCGAACCTTCTCGACGTCGAAACCGTAAAGAGACTCCAAAACTCTCTTGATTTCGATCTAAGCAACAATCAGACAAAAATCGTAAGACATACACATAATGATAGAGAGAGAGAGAGAGAATTAGGAAGTGTTTGATATTGACCTTGGAAGCAGAAGGGATGGTTTTGAGGGAGATTTCGGTGATGTTACAGAAAGAAGAGGGCATGAGAAGCTTGATGGGGAGGTTTGCGAAATGAACTACTCTTCGACCTAATCTACTTCCCATTTTCTTCTGTTAGTTGTGATTTTGAAATGTTGATGATGAACCCTGCAAAAACCTTTGTAATTTGCTAGTGCTGTTTTGTGATGACGACTAATGAGAAGAAGAAGAAAAGGGCTATGTTTGGGCTAAAACAAAGGATGCTAATGAGGTGGGCTTATGTTTTGGGCCTACAATGATGTGCCCTTAAAGTTTTGTGCCTCGTTTGGATGCATCTTTTATTTGTTTTGTCTTTCTTATTAACTCTTTTTAGTTTTGGGGTTTGCTTCTGGGGGAACAAAAAATTTGAAAACCCACATTAAAATATCATAAAAATGGAAAACTAAATAAAAAGCCAATAAAAACCATATTATCCAAATGAGGCCTTGAACCCTTTTTTGTCTTTTGTATGCACTTGTTGCTGTTTTCCTTTGTTTTTTCATCTTCGACAACAAATGTATTATTTACGTCTTAAATTATTTATCTAGTAAAAAAACGAGAACATAAAAATATTTCTTATGTCAAAATTTTTTAATTCTTTTCACAAATTAAAATTACTTAAAGAGATCTTTTAATTGATGGGGAAAAAAATTGAATATTTCAATATGAAAAATATGTTATTTTTAATTTTTTCATGCCAACTAAATAACTTGAAATGAAAGAATAACATTTTTTTTATATAGGTAAAATAGAAATATAAACACAAAAGAAAGCAAAAGGAACCTTTTGAGTTACAGACTAAAAATTAGGAGAAATGCCCCATCCCTCATTTAATCACCTCCAATTGCACCTCTAATGAGATAGCAAACAGTACCAACCAATCAACTTTCTCCAAGCACTTCTCTCTTCTTTTAAAATTATTTGCCACCTCATTAGAAGTGTAATTGAAATTTAGGGCTATTTTGGGAAGTTGACTTTTAGTCACTTTTTTTGGTTTGTAGCAAAAGCTAAAAGTTGACTTTTTTGTCTTTTTTTTCATTTGGGAAGTTGGTTTTTAGCCAACGATGAAATTACAATTTTACCCTCATGGGTCAAAATGTGTTACATAGGTGAAGTTATAAATATTTTAAATAAATAGGGGTAGTTTGGTCATTTTATTATAATTTGACATCATAAACAAAGATTAATCAAAAAAGTCAAAAGTCACTTTTTACCAACTTTTCAAATCATTTGTCTAAAAAAGTCAAAAGCTTGGTTAAAAGTCAAAAAGTCACTTTTTACCATCTTCCCAAAACAACCCTCAGAGGTGATGAAATAGGAGATGTAGCAAAAGTACAAAAGTTCCCATCATGTCAGCTTCCAAGAATTGCCTGACTGACCTGATCTGGTCTTCCTTTGCCACCACCAAGTACTTCTCTCTGTCCACTCTCCCATTAGCAAGGGCATCAAAACACATTAATTGGCTTACCTTAAAATGTGCTTAATTGAATTATTACATTTATCTCTTAATAATAACTTCCAAGTCTCTCGTGGATAAGATTTTCTTGATAACTGTACTTGTGCAATTATGAAGCCTTTTGTAGTATTCCCTTTTTTATCTTCAAACAGTCCCCCATAACTGGCTGCTCTTGGATCAGAGTTTCAGAACTCCAATGAACAACATTGGATTTCTTCAAGCTCATTATACATGTACATGTTTTGCTATGCTGAAGGGACTATAAGCCCCCATCAATATACAATTTAAATGGTAATGAATTTGATAAAAGAAATCAAAGATTACCTTCTTAATTTCCTAAGCTAGTAGTCATTTGTACACTACTCCAAAAGAATCTAGAAAACTCCTCTCTGGAAAGTCAGAACAACTTGAACCAAATGAACATCCTATCAATTGGGGCAATTGCAATACCTCCCCTAATGTCGTGAGACTTAGGACTCTTTCCTCTTCACACGGTATGGATATCTCTGGTATATTGAAATACTGCAAATCACAAGTAGAAGAGCTACAGCGTTATACGATGAAGTTGGTTTTCCATGGAAGATAAATTGCAGAAAGGCTGTGACAAGAAGTGCGGAAACAATGACAAATCCCTGCATGCATTTAAATATAAACAAATAAATCCAAGAACATAACTAAAAGTGAAGTCTATGACACTCTTTTAGTCCAAATACTACAAGGCCCACCAAAGCTGACCGAATATAAACATGTTCAGTAGCAGAATTCTATTTAGTACAGTTGTGATTCTTTTTTCTTTTTTACAACTTTTAACAAATTATCCATCATGTAATCCAATGGCCATTAGATCTGCATGGAAATCTTTCGAAGAAAAGTTTCCACTAACTATGTGTGCCATTGAAACAGCAAATAAGAACATCTTGAATTTTGCTTTTTGATTTTTAACTAATAAATCTGTGGCAAATAGAAAAATTCTGGCAAGCTTGACACTGTCTGATCTCCAGTGACATCATTCCATATTGCAACCTACAAAATTATATATTTTTTAAAGGTTGGACTTACCTTTCGAACGCCACCAGCATAGGATGTAATGAGGCCAACAAGAATTCCACCAAGAGCATTGGATATAACAGGAATCTGAACAAAATAAAACCAGCAAGTTTGAAACACTTAAGTAATACCTAATACAAAGTGGAAAATAGCACACATTGCCCCCTAAAAAATAAATTAATAAATGACACCATGAGGAGGCAGGGGAAAAAAAGTTCATATTGCCTAACATATGAAAGCATCTAATCCATCTCATTGAAACCACACCATCTTCAAGGATCTACTTGATCAGACAGAATTTTTCACAAGTAATAAGCGTGCCACTATAAAATGACAAACGTATTTGGGAATCTGAGAGATGGAAACTACAAACAAGAGGTTTTGTCTCAAACCAAGGGATGGAAACTACAAACAAGAGGTTCTGTCTCAAACCAAGGGTAAGAAGCATATCATATATATTAGAAGCAAATTTTAACTGCACCGTAGAGAATCTATTTACACAATACAAAAGATCAGATGAGCTAGACCATCAACATTATCTACTATTAGACTGAAAATCTAGGAACAAAGGAGGGAGATAATGCCATGATTTCAGGGTTAACTACATATATGTGTTATATTATTGTTACTGCCCAAGTGTTTCTGGATTAATCTACTTAATATTTGCGAGGGTTCCCAGTCAGGCATGGATGCAACTTGCCTGATGAGCAATTTATAACAGTCAAAATCATCAAATATCAATAAAGATCATTACCAAAGTTAGTGGGGTCCAGCCATAGAGAAATCCATGCTGTCTGATGGCTTCTCCATCTGGAGACTTGTAGGTACTTGCCAGCAAGCACAGGCTTCCAACTGTAGACATTTCTAAGGTCATCATGTATGATGTGTGTTTCTTAACCTGTTAAAAAAAAAGAAAAAATGTAAAAGGATTAAATTAATAACAACTATAAGATTTTTACTAAAATCAAAGTTATAGGAAACTTCTGCCAACCTGAGAAGCCCATTGACACAAAGCAGAAGCCAGGCCAGAGAGCACAGATGCTACCATGATAGGAATTATTCCATAGAACAAAATTTGATCAGGGTTACTACTAGTAGAACCTTTGCTAGATCCTTCACCAATGCTTAGAAGAACGGCTGCCATTATCAACAAAAAGAGGGCCCCAATTTGTTGGATTGATTGCTTCTGCCTACAGATAAGATAAACCAAAAAAATAGACAACATATTCATAGAAACCTCAGAAATCACATTCTCAGAATATTTACTAGTTAAATGCATAGAAGCAAATGATTTATAATTATTGTTAAGGTAAAACATGCAATGCAAGTCCATCTTCTTATTCATGCAATTACAGTCCAAAGGCAGATCTAGCCAGTTTTATTGAAGAAATAAATGTGCCCCCATTATACAGTCATAAGATACTAAGAAACAAAAATGTTAACAAAGATCATTATATTTCAAGGGAAAAAATGTAACCCAAAATGTAGAAAACATGGATTATGAAAGGGAGAAGAGTGACACTGAAAGATTGGAAATAAATTGAGGACTTCTCCAACAGCAGATGACAGGTTATCTGGGGAGAATAGGGGTTGCTATAGAGTTTCCAAGTACTTATGGAAAGCAATATCCTAGTTGACAAAAAGGTTGCTTCCAATCAAACGCTAAAATATATAATTTTTGCTTTTTATACTTACTGAAAGGAAGTAACATAACAAGAATTAAATTAAGAATCAAATCCATAGATGTTGTCAAACCAAACCTTAAGTCCCATCAAATGAGGTCGGTTGCATGAATACTTCTTCTCTACTCGACTCTACCCAAGAACGTTTCGTTAGTCAAATTAAGGAAAATCATATTTCTACCCCTTGCCCTAACACTATCATCTACCGTCACTGTATCGCATCTCTTCACTTACTACCTCTCTTGGTCTCCGTTGTATATGACCAAACTATGTCAATCTATTATCTCTCAACTTATCTTCCATTGGTATTACTCTTACCCATTCTCGAATATACTCATTCCTAATCCACTTTAACATCCTCATCTCAGTAACACTCATCTTATTTACATGTTGTTTCTTAGGTGCTCAGCATTCCGTTCCATACAACATCGCTGGTCTAATAGCCGTTTTATAGAACTTCTCTTTTAGTCTAATGGGTACTCATTTATCGCACAGAACTCCAGACGCACTCCTCCATTTAAGCCACCCGTCTTAATTATTAATTTTGTGGACCACATCCGCTCCAATCTCCCCAGTCGTCATGATAATCGATCCTAAATAACGAAAATGTTCACTCTTAGGTAATTCTTGGTTCTCAATCTTCACTTTTCCTTTGTTTCCATTGTGACTATTACTAAAATTGCACTTCATATACTCTGTCTTAGTTATGCTTATCCTGAATCCTTTAAATTTAAGTATTTTTCTCCAAATCTCCAACTTAGTATTAACTCCTTCTCTAGTCTCATCCACTAATACGATATCATCTGCAAAAAGCATACACCGTGGCATATCATCCGGAATATTGTGCATCAACTCATCCATAACTAAAGCGAAAAGATAAGGACTTAAGGTTGATCCTTAGTGTAACCCTACAGTAATTGGAAATTCACTTATCTCTCCAGCAGGCGATCTAATAGTGGTCACCACACCTTCATATATATCCCTAATCACATCAATGTAACCTTTTGTCACTCTTTTCTTCTTTAACACCCACCAGATAGCTCAATGAAGTACGATATTATTTCTTTTACCAACTCATAAGTTTGAAGTGTACTTCAGCAACTCATATTATTTTTCAGACAGGTTTTCAAATTGATAAGCCATTATCAACAAAAAATTATTATTTATTGACATAGCAAAAATCTTAGCCAATAGACTAACCCACTTGCCTTTGAGTTGAAGATCTAGAAAAACATACCTCAGTATTATATATGTAAACAGAGCAGTGAAAAACAGTTTTGTCTGGTTCAGCATTGAGAATGTGAGGGAATCAAGATTTTTGTATGAAATCTGCAGCAGACTATTTTGCAGCGCATAAATAGCTGCTGGCAATCCTGATGTAATCAATGAACCAGCTAAAGTCCACTCCTTGAATAGTCTCCTCAAACCACCATCTCTTACAATGAGTATAAGAGCAAAAATAACCTGTAAGCAAATGAAAAGTACATTTCCTTCAATGTTTATTAGATCAAAAACAAAGATGGAGTGCAAAACAAATGATGAAGGAGAAAACCTTTATTATCTCACATGCCAAAACAGATGACGTCACAATAACTTCTTGTCTGCAAGAATCATAGTTAGTTGAAAACTGGAAAATTACAGTACTATATATCGGTTAAAAATTGAACCTGCATTTATCACTGCACAAGGTAATAATTAACAAGAAAAGTAGAAATGCTCCTGTGGTGTAAATACTGAAAAACTTAACACCAGTTTTACTTCTCTTTTCCTTCTCCTTCTTTTTTATCTCTTTTCCTGCTGGGAAATTGGTTTCTAGAGTATGAAAATGTAAGAGGAATTTAAAGAATCAATATTAATAGTCATTCTGTGTAAAATAATTGGTACTACATTTGCAAGTAGGGGTGCAACTCAAGCAGGTTCGGTCAGGCTGGCAGGTTGTCCAAACCCAGCCCAAGTTGTGCTGAGATCTGTCCAGACCCGTCCAAGCCCGAATTGTAACCCAAGGTTGTCTGTCCAAGCCCAACCTGAGTTAAACCCAAGTTGCCCGAATTGCCTGAATTGTAAATAAATTTCATTTTTTTTTTTGCGGCTATATTATTAAATTGATAAAATTTGACTCTATTTACATTTTTTTTATTTATAGAAAATCATTAATGCCATCAAAATAAATAATTTATATAATATAGATATGCCACTATAGTAGTCTTTACAATTTACGAGTCGAAAAAGAAAAAAAAAAGTAAGATTTTATATTATTTGTATATATAATATATATTCAATATGATTTAATAATCTAAATTACTTTAATATCATATAATGGCTTATAATATATATTCAATATGATTTAATAATCTAAATTACTTTAATATCATATAATGGCTAATAATTTATATATATTTAATATTTTTATATGTCTATATATGTATAATTCGGGTTTCGGATTTCTCGGGTTGTTTGACGTCTTTGCCCAAGCCCGTCTAAATTTAATTCGGAATTCTGAATTTTTGCTCAAGCCCGTACCAAATTTGAAAATATCTTGTCCAAACCCTAAAAGAATTCGGGCTGGGTTCGGGTTGCTCGAGTTGAGCCCGCCCAAGTTGCACCCCTATCTGCAAGTGAGCCAAGCATAAAATCGACAAACAATTTGAGCTTACAAAATAGTTAGAACTCCATCCATAACATAGTAAAACTCAACAAATCTTTTTGAAGCAACCCAATCCATAACTTTAATGCAACCAGTAGTAGGATGACGTATTCATATTTACACCAACCATGTGATAACACTGTTTTCACAAGGTGAAATGAGGAACTAATGATCCATTGCTTAAGAAGTCATTACTCCCTGCACTCTCTGACTTTCACCCCATCAAATAACTGATTGCAGTAATTTGACCAGTCACAAATCTCCATATATGAGTTTTTACCAAACCCAGACAGTTTTAAATTGATTTTCCAAATCCATGTTGTTTTGTGTGTGACTTCGAGATTTGAAAAACACAAGTTCAAAAAAATTCAAAATAACCTGTATTTGGGAAACAATCTTTGGAAAAACTCCGATTTGGTAAGTAACTCCTCCATATCAACTTAACAGTAGTTACTACAATTCTCAAACTCCTAACACCAAAAATCTTCTGTTAAAACTCTTTACCAACAAAGACTAGATGTTAAAGGAAAGGTGACAAAAGGACTCCTTCCTTTATGTTCCTGCACAAACATTCAACTAGGTATAACTGTCTCAGATAACTAGGGTGATAAATGAGTCAAGTTGAGCCGAGTAGTAGGTTGTTCAAGATTGGCTTGAAAACTTAACAAGCATCGAAATGTGTTTAAGCTTGGCTTGTTTACATAACGAGTCGATCTCAAGTAGCTTGATTTTTTACAATGCATATAACTTATCGAGTTAAGTAATAGATTGTTCAAGTTTGGTTTCAAAACTTAACAAGTTTAAAATTGTGTTCAAGCTTGGCTTGTTTACATAATGATCTGACCTTGAACAAGTTTTTGACGAGCCAAAGACAAGTCAAGCTCAAGTAGCTTGGTTCGTATAACAGCCTTACAAATAATTGGTGTTTGACCTGTTTAGATTTTTTTAATTCAATATTAAACTACTAATGTACAGATCAACTTATTTCCCAAACAAAATTAGAACGCATTTGTAAATCACGTTTTTCTAAAAAAATACTATTATAACATTTCGGGGAAAAATATAGTTCAAATAGTATTTTGTGCTGAGCAGGACGAATCTAGGATTATATCTTTGGGGGTTACTTTATAGTTTGAAAAATTGAAGGGGCTACTCTATATAATTTTGAAATTATCTACAAAAAATTTGAGGGTGCGAACTCCTATAATTTGAAGTTATTTTAAAATTTTTAATATAATATATGATATTTTTCAAATTTTTGGGTGCAGCCGCGCACACCCTCAACCTATCCTTGCCACCAGACCTCTGTACAGCTTAGCAAACCAATGAGCTAAAACTCAATTGAATCAATCAAATTGTACGTGACTAAATCACAATTTTTGTATAATAAGCTTCGATTTACAAAATCACAAGTCAGAACAAGAAAATCGAACGAATATCAAAGAGAATTGAGTATCATTTCCATACAAAATCAAAACAATCACAGTGTCGATACAAATTCAATGGAAGCGAGACAATGCAATTAACCTGATGAATCGTTTGGAGATCAATGGCTGAGCACCGTACTGAAGAGTGAGCAACAGAGAATAAAGCCGAAGTCTGGAATTCGAGGTTTGTGAGGTCGGGGCGGAAGAACCCTTGCCCTTGGGTTTGGTCACCGCCATTGATGGGCGACCTTAGGTTTTTTTTGTTCGTCACTTTGTTGTTCTTTGTTTCTCTACGTTCTGTTCTGATACCGATTCGGTTGAAACTTGAAAACACCGTTTTTTTTTTTCCTTGGAGCAGTCAGTGAACGTGGACATTCTTTTGGCGGCAGGTTTTGTTTAGAATATCTCCGCTGATTCGAATCGGTTGGTGAAAAGTGAAGATTATTATTTTATGAGTGCTCCTAAGAGTTCACTATTTTACTTTCCACCCCTACTTTAGACCTCCCTTTCAAAATTGCTCCTAACCTTTTCTTCTCTAACCTCACCATAACACCAAATATACTCTTTCAACCCCCCACTCCTGCCACCTTTCTCCAGTAGCCCCCTCCCCCACCACACCTACTCCCCACCAGTCCTTTCCCTAACCTCCAACAGCCCAACCACTAAGGTTGGCTTATTTTGGGAAGTTGGCTTTTAGCCACTTTTTTTGATTTGTAGTAAAAGCTAAAAGTTAGTTTTTTTAAATTTTTTTTCATTTGGGAAGGTAGTTTTTAGCCAAGGGTGAAATTACAATTTTACCCTTCATGAGTCAAAATAGGTTACATGGGTGAAGTTGTAATATTTTAAACTAAATAAGGGTAGTTTGGTCATTTGATTATGATTTGACATCATAAACAAATATTAATCAAAAAAGTCAAAAGTCACTTTTTACCAACTTCCCAAATCATTTGTCTAAAAAAGCCAAAAGCTTGGTTAAAAGCCAAAAGGTCACTTTTTACCATCTTCCCAAAATAAGCCAAAATACAACTCAATTTGTTAAAATAACCCAATTTATACTGATTTGCTCACTAACCGCAGGTTAGTTTAATTCGCAACTTGAAATTTATAATCTGTCTTTAAAACCGCACTACTCCGTTATAATTAATACATTTTTTTTACCTCTAATGAAATATCAAACTAAAATCAATGTGAGAGATATTTAATATATAAAATTTATTACAAATTGATATATTTAAGATTATTCTTCGATCAACTAATAAATTAAAATCGCTCAAACCATGATTTACTTATTTATCAATCTACCATTTATGATTTAGTTTATAATTTTAGGCTCAAATTGTACTGAACCACGCACACCCCCACCAATCACTAGAGTCAACCTTTACTTTTTAGGGATGAAAGACGAACTCAAAAAAATAGAACCTCTGTACAAGTTTTAAAAAATATATTTGTTGATAAAATAGTAACTAGTATTATTTTTATTTTTATTTTTGTATCTACACAAAATTTACTTATATAAACACTAAAATTACTAATTGTTTACCTACTTAAAATATTAGGTGATAAATTCAATTTCATATGATTTTTTATTAGGTGATATAAGTCCTAGTCATTAAGATAAATTTTTTACAGTTTCAATAGCAGTGCGTAGCCAGAAATTCCACTTAGTGGGGTCACTCAGATGGAGAGAAAAGGAACAAGTAAAGGAATGCAACAATGGCAATGCAACAATGATTGTTAGAGAATAAAGCGTTGATGAAGCGAATGAATGAATGAACACTGAGTTAAAATTAACATCACTAAACAATGAATAACTCCAAATATATGTGATATTTATCTAGATTTACTGGGATCATTTTGTTAAAATCCAAAACTATTAGACAAAATTCCATATATATTCGAACAAAATTTGAAAGTTTAGTGGTGTCAATTGACACCACTAAACTATACATAGCCCTGTCCTTGTTCAATAGGAAACATTATTAATTTATTCATTTTTTTTTTTCGACCTAATTGATTGAAAGTAAATTTGATGAACTTCTTCTTAACAAAATTTATTTATCCAAAGGCAATAGTACCTAGTATAGGCTACAATATTCCATAATAGATTCATAAACAAACACTGCAAAGGGTATCAAATTCATCTTTATATGAGTTAACTAATAATCTCACACTACAAAGCAACGCTACACAATCACTAGACTAAAGATCCTGATTAAATTTCTATTTAATTTAATTAAGTATATAATCCTCACCAAATTGGAATGGTATAAAAAAATTTAACACAGTTATTACCTTACTTAATTGGATACAAGTCTTAATTTGGTTTACATATGCATTTATGTTATGAACTATAGGTTATAACTTAAGATTTACATTATTCATATACATTCCAACAAATTAGCCATCTTTCCAACAAAATTATAGGTTATAGCAACAGAAAGGCATCATATATCCAACATTTTATTTAATTATGGAATTAGATTTAGGTTGCCGCTATAGTTAAACCAATAAATAAAAGAAAGACACGTAGTAGCCCATTACGTGGTATAAAGGAACAAAGATCCTCTAGAGTTTTTTTTTTTAAAGTTTCCTAGAGTGGGGCATTGTGTGGTTGAGATTAATAACAAGTCACATCAATTTTTTAATATTAAATCTCAACCACACAATACGCCATTCTAGGAAACTTTAAGAAAAAAACACTCTAGAAGATCCTTGGTAGGTATTAAAGAACGTAAGAGAATGGCAAGAAAACAACTCAGTATAGTATTATTGGTGGAGGGAAAGAAGGACGAGGGGGGTCACGCCCCCTCCCAATTATCTCCAATTTTTGCAATTTTTTTTTTTTGTTGTTGTGGGGATGTATTTTCTGAATATCAACACGTGACAAGGTGACGCCGACGTGTCAGCCGAAGTGCCACGTGTGCTGGTTGTGACGCCGAGATTATCTCGGCGAGGCCGAGGTTATCTCCGAAGATATCGGAATTCGAGATAAGCGGATAATGGATAAGGGGCAAGAGTCCTAGAGTAAAGAGAAAACTTTGCTAAGATAAGGATAAAACTCTTAGAGAGTTTATCTTTATCTCTTGAGAAATCCAAAGTAAGTACAAAAATAGAGTCCATAGAAGTCAAACTTCTAGTGAGACTAGGATTGAGTAAACTATAAAAAAGAGGCACCCCCGTGGGTCTAAGGTACGCAGTTTTATGCTTTGACTAGTGAGTTTAGCACTTGATTATCTTTGAGAGATATACTGACTTGATCGTCGGAGTGCCCCCGGGTGGAAGAGCCACCGCCGGAGCCTTTTCTTTCTGTTACAGGTTTGCTGAAGCCATCTATTCTGCCGGTGCTCTCCAGCTGATTACTAGGCGGGCAGTGTGGTCAAAAATCACTCACACAATTTGGCGCCGTCTGTGGAAACTTAGAAGAATAGATGGCCAGTAACGGACAGAGAAAACATTGGGGGCGACACTCCTGCTGGGAGTGGCAGACCAATTGACCTTGACGTTGAAGGAGACAACCACAATACAAGAACTCATGACCAGGGCCAGGGAGAGAAAGACGTCGGCCAGGAGGGCGACGCTTCGAAGAGGACAGACCAAAGCAAGTATTATAACGAAGATAACCTTCAGGTATGGAGGGATAGGTTCCTACGGAGGGATGAGGAAGTAAAAGACTTGGCAAACAAGTTGGTAGACCTACAGTCAGTGGTCAACTTCATGATACAAAACAATGTCATGCAGCCACCATACCCGTTGCAGGATACGCCGATGCCAGCAACTAACACCCAGAATGGAGGAAGAAGAACAATCCCCGAAGTCCCTCAGCACACCAGGAGCGGAAGGCACTCTCACCGACCTTCTAGGGAAGGCGGACGAGAGGAGCCGAGACGAGAGGAGTCCTGAAGAACGTATCACACAAAGGACCCAGAACCCAAAGAACATCGGCATGTTCAAGGGCAGGCGTTTTGCTTTGACACAACACATGGAGAGAGATCAAAACAAGCCCACCACGAGGCCGAGAGTAGTGTGCCGAAGAGATTGAAGTCAAGAGATAGCCGAGCTCCAAGAAGGAGTAAAGAAGACTTGAGAGATTACCTCAAGAGGAAGCAATAGAATGCTGAAGCCGAGGTAACTTCAACGGTTAAGCCGAGGACACCATTTTCGATGGAACCGGACAAATTTCAAGCACCAAAGCGATTCAGTATGCCGAGGTTCCAAATATATGATGGTAAGTCAGATCCCAACTTCCACGTTGGGCTATACCTGAATTCAATGGCATTATATAGTGGGAACGAGTCGTTGCTCTGCAAAGTATTCCCTTCATCCATTGGGGAAATTGCATCAGATTGGTTCCATAAACTACCGAAGGGAAGTGTAAAGACCTGGGAAGGCCTGGCCGAGATGTTTGTGACCAGGTTTGTGATGAACAAACTATAGCCATTGAGGGTGGACGCATTGATGGCTCTGAAGATCAGCAAAAACGAAGGCCTTAGGGCCTATGCGAAAAGGTACTATGAGGTGTTCAATCGAATACCAGAATGTAATCAAGAAGTAGCGGTCGGGTCATTCAAGAACGACCTAAAAGACAATTATCCACTACGGAAGTCTTTGGCAAAAACTTTGCCAAAAAGCATAGAAGAGCTCATGGCGAGAATTGAGAAATATGCTAGAGCCGAGGAGGACACATCGGGGAATAAGAAGGGAACGGCGAGGAATAAACAGGAAAAAGGGAACGGCGAGCCGAAGCGAAGCCGAGGTGACAACGGATTTAACAAATCAGAAATAGAATTGAGGGGTAAACAGGCGGTGGCGACTGTGTTCCGAATCCCAGTACACAAAGTCCTGGATCAAATCCGAAATCAACTTTATTTCAGAGCACCAGCAAAGGCCCCAGGGGAATACATGGGAAGGAACGTTGGTAGGCGTTGTGCTTACCACAATGAAGAAGGGCACCCAACTCAGTGCTGCAGAGCCCTAAAAGCATACTTAGAGGACTTAGTAAGGCAAGGCCATCTGAGGGAACTCGTTGACGAAGCCAGGACAAGAGAAGAGCAGGCAAGATTGCCTCAAGCACCAGCAACCCCGCCTCCCCCAGCACAGCAACCACAGGGAGGGGGACCTAGGGTGGTTAATGTAATTCACTCAAAAGTGAACGAAAGCAACATTCAGGGAGAAACCCAAAGAGTAAAACACCTGCAGCACGTGAACCAGGTCGGACATAAAAGACTTCGGCCTGAAGAGTGCCGAGGACCGATGATAGCCTTCACTGAAGCTAACCTAGAAATGGTCCAGCATCCACATAATGATGCCTTGGTAGTATCCCTCCAGGTTGGGGAGTGCCAAGTGAAACGCATCCTAATAGATCAAGGCAGCTCTTGTGACATCATGTACGTTAGATGTTACAAGGAGCTAGGCCTTCACCCAGACGACATGGAGCAATCGAATGTCCCGATGGTCGACTTCAATGGAACGCCGACGTGGCCACTGGGCGCAACAAGCTTGGAAGTATAAGCTGGCACTAAGAAGATTAGGACAGAATTCATGGTGATTGACACACCTTCACCATATAACATCATCTTGGGAAGACCATGGTTGCATGCAATGGGGGCAGTTCCCTCAACATTGCATCAACTACTGCAGTTCCCAACAGAGCATGGGATTGAAGAAGTCAGAGGAGATCAACTGCAGGCAAAAAGTTGCTCCGTGGCAGCAATGAAGTCTACTTGCAGCGTTTGAGAGCCAAAAGAGGCAGAAATTGAAGATGAGGACGTGGAAGCACTAGAGGACGTCGGCAAAGAACCAGCCGAGAAGAACGAAGAAGCGCTAAAGAAAATCCTCGTCTAGGATGGAGACGAAGAACGCTTCTTTCTTCTCGTCTCAGGCTTAGCCGAAGAAGAGGAAAAAGAGTTGGAGACTTTTTTAAGAGCCAACATTGAGGTGTTCGCCTGGACACCTTACGAAATACCTGGCATTGACCCCAAGGTCACTTGCCATAGACTGAATGTCGACAGGTCGGCAAAACTTGGGATTCAAAGAGCCAGAAGACCGACGTTGATGCACGTCGAAGCAGTAGAAGAAGAAGTGGACAGACTTCTGGAGGCCAGGGCCATCTAAGAAGTTCATTACCCGACATGGCTATCCAACACAGTAGTGGTAAAAAAGAAGAACGGTAAATGGCGGGTCTGCGTAGATTTTACAAGCCTGAACAAAGCTTGTCCCAAAGACTACTTTCCTCTACCCAAGATTGACCAGTTAGTAGACGCCATATCTGGACATGGAAGGATGAGCTTCCTGGACGCTTACAGAGGATACCACCAGATAGCCATGTACTCTCCAGACGAAGAGAAGACAGCGTTTATCACCCCGAAAGGACTGTATTGTTACAAGGTAATGCCTTTTGGGTTGAAAAATGCAGGAGCAACTTACCAAAGGTTGGTAACCAAAATGTTCAAACACCTGATTGGCCAGACAGTAGAAGTCTACATCGATGACATGGTCGTGAAGACCAAGGAGCCTAAGAGTCATCTTGTCGACCTAAAAGAGGTATTCAAGATCCTCAAAACATATCGGCTCCGACTCAACACATCAAAGTGCGTGTTTGGAGTTGGATCTAGTAAATTTCTGGGGTACCTGGTAACAAGGAAGGGCATAGAGGCCAGCCCAGATCAGATCAAGGCCATCCTAGACCTACAGAGCCCAACATCGGCAAAACAGGTACAAATGCTTACTGGAAAGGTCGCAGCCCTAAACAGGTTCATAAGCCGAAGCTCAGACAAATGTAAACCCTTCTTCAACCTGGTGAAGAAGACCACGGACTTCCTATGGACTAAGGAATGTGAGGCCGCTTTGGCCGACCTAAAGAAATATCTGACCACGACTCCGGTCCTCTCAACACCTGAACCTGGGGAAGAGCTGTTTTTGTACTTAGCTGTGTCAGAACACGCAGTAAGTGCAGTGCTAATCTGAGAAGAACAAGGAGAACAAAAGGCTGTTTATTATGTAAGTAAAATCTTGGCCGACGCAGAAACAAGGTATCTACCACTAGAGAAATTAATGCTGACCTTAGTAATGGCCTCAAAAAAATTGAACCATTACTTTCAGGCGCACAAGATTGTGGTGCTCACAGAGCACCCACTGAAGTCCCTCTTGCAACAAGGAGACTTGACAGGAAGAATCGTAAGATGGGCAGTTGCCTTGGGCCAGTATGACCTGGAGTTCAGGCCCAGAACAGCAATAAAGGGCCAAGTTTTGGCCGACTTCGTGGCAGAATTCACGCTTGAAACCATTGAACATCGGGCTCCGTTGAAGCCAGGATGAGCATTGTCCCAGCAAGCAAGGAGAATCCCAGCTTAAGGCAAAAGAGCAAAGGAAGGAAAAACTCAGACCCTGCAACATCTACATCGGCGACTCATTCAGACTGTTTGTCAATGGAAGTTCGAACTGACAAGGAACGGGGGCAGGAGTACTACTGATATCTCTAGATGGAGAAATAATAGAACAGTCCATCCGTTTGGGGTTCAAGGCCTCAAACAATGAAGCAGAAGACGAAGCATTAATTGCAGGGCTAAACCTGGCAGCAGTAGCAGAAGCAAATGAGGTAATCGTTTTTTGTGATTCACAGCTTATTGTTAACCAGTCAATAAGAGAATTTGCAGCCAGAGACGAAAGGATGTCGGCATATGCAAAAAATGTCATCAGATTGGCAGCCCTATTTCAGAACTGCTGACTACTCCAAGTTAGCCGAGATGATAACACCCACGCCAACGCGTTGGCTAACCTGGCAAGTTCAATGCAGACTGGAAAAACAAGGACAATTATGATCAACTATATGTCGGGACCGAGCATAGAACCACAGAGCACAGAGTAGGAAGCAATGTGTGTGGACATGGGGCCAAACTGGATGGATGCAGTTGTTGCATTCCTGAAAGAAGGAAAGCTGCCAGAAGATCGTAAAGAGGCACACAAAGTCAGATTAAAATCGGCAAGATTCAGTCTGACAGCAGATAGACACCTCTACAGAAGGTCCTTCACTGGATCCCTTTTAAGGTGCGTACACCCATTGCAGGTTGAAGATTTCCTATATGAAATTCATGAAGGAATTTGTGAAAGCCATGCTGGGGGCAGATCATTAGCCCACAGGGCCATTACCCAAGGGTATTGGTGGCCCTACATGCAAAAGGATGCTGAAGCCTACGTGAAGAAGTATGAACAATGCCAAAGGTTTGCACCTTTGATAGCCAGCTGCTAACCTAAACCCAGTATCCAGCCTTTGGTCGTTTGCCCAATGGGGCATGGATCTTGTTGGGCAACTTCCCCAGGCAACTGGGCAGAGAAAATACTTGCTGGTAGCAACAGATTACTTTACAAAGTGGATAGAGGCAGAACCTCTTGTCAAAATCCGAGATGTGAACGTCAAGAACTTTATATGGAAAAACATCATCACCAGATTTGGGATTCCAAGAGCAATAGTTGCCGACAATGGAACACAGTTTGACAGTAAACTCATCAAGAACTTTTGTGCGAAATTCAAGATCAAGAATTACTTTTTAACACCAAGTTTTCCCCAAAGTAATGGGCGAGCGGAAGCATCCAACAAAGTAATTTTGGATGGAACAAAGAAGAGGCTGCAGGCAGCAAAAGGAAAGTAGGTAGACGAATTGCCCAACGTGCTTTGGGCATATCGGCCTATGCCGAGAAGATCAATAGGGGAATCCCCCTTTGCCATGGCTTATGGCACAAAAGCAGTCATTCCACTGGAAATCGGCATCCCAGGGATCCGAACCCAGGGAGTTGAGAGCGGGACAAATGACATACTCTTAGCCCGAGATCTGAATCTTTTGGAAGAACGAAGAGAGAAAGCTGCAATTCAGCTCACAGTATACCAGCAACAGCTTGCTAGAGCTTACAACAAGAAGGTCAATCCAAGAGATTTTCAAATCGGCGACGTAGTCCTGAGAAAAGTCGTCGGCAACAAGAAGGATCCCAGAGAGGGCAAGCTTGGCCCAAACTGGAAAGGACCCTACAGAATTACTTCGGTATTAGGCAATGGAGCTTATCGGCTTGAAGATAACGAGGGAAAAGCACTGCCAAGACCTTGGAACACTTGTAATTTGAAATTCTTCTATCATTAGATGTGCATTGTTTTTGGCCGAGGTAATCAATAAAATCTTTTCCCTTTTCTTTAAACACATATGATTGATAAAGTTACATATTGGTGTTTTTGGAGACATGAATAATGAGAACCCAAGTAGAACTCAGGTTCACATTGGGGGCAGAGAGAAGACAGAGACACTTAATTCACTTGTTGAAATTTGTAGCAATTTACAAGTTGAAGTTAAACTGAGATGGTTCTCTATCTTCACTTGTTGAAATTTGTAGCAATTTACAAGTTGAAGTTAAGCCGAGATGGTTCCTTATCTTCACTTGTTGAAATTTGTAGCAATTTACAAGTTGAAGTTAAGACGAGATGGTTCCTTATCTTTACTTGTTGAAATTTGTAGCAATTTGCAAGTTAAGCCGAGATGGTTCCTTATCTTCACTTGTTGAAATTTGTAACAATTTACAAGTTGAAGTTAAGCCGAGATGGTTCCTTATCTTCACTTGTTGAAATTCGTAGCAATTTACAAGTTGAAGTTAAACTGAGATTATTCCTTATCTTCACTTGTTGAAATTTGTAGCAATTTACAAGTTGAAGTTAAGCCAAGATTACTGTTTCTCTTCTCTTGTTTAAATTCGAAGCAATTTACAAGTTGAAGCAAAGCCGAGGTTATTACTAAACACTTGTAGCAATCTACAGGTTGGCTAAACCAAAGAAGATGCTTAACAATTGTTGAAATTTGTAGCAATTTACAAGATAACGTTAAGCCGACATATGATCATCTGTTGAAATTTACAGCAATTTACAGGTTGAGGAAAAAGCTAAGTATGTTGAAATTCGTAGCAATTTACAATAGATTATTGTTTAACACTTGTTATGTTAATCCTTGTTGATCCCTGTTACAGTATATGTTAATCCTTGTTGAAATTTATAGCAATTTACAAATAGGCTAGACCGAGATCACCGTTTAAACACTTGTTGAAACTTGAGAAAAAGTTTGCAAAGTTAACATTGAGTAGTATATGTTTCACACTTGTCAGAATTTATGAAAAGTTTGCAGGTCAGTATCTTGCCGAAGTAAAAGTTTTGTAGCTATTATACCCGAGGTATGTAACCCCGAGAATATTGCACAAAGGAGGCAAAGTATGAAAGGCATACAAAAAATTCTAAGTATAGAATCAAACTGAGGCAGTCAAAGAAAAGGCAAAAAAGAATGCAGTCATTCAAAGAAAGATAGTTATGTTAAAATATCCAACACAAACAGAAGGCCCATCGGCCGTACAGAGAAGCTTCTACTGTCTAGGAAACAAAAAAGTACAAAAGACAAGAAAAGAGGGACATCAAAGTTATGATTCTTCTACTTCAGGCGCAATTTGAGACTGGACCTCGGCCGATTCTTGGAGAACTACCTCGGCTGATTCCTGGAGAGCTACTTCGGCAGTCTTTTCCACCTCGATTTCGGCGTCAATCTGCTCAAGGGTTTCATCAAGACTTTTTTTGGCTGGAGGAACGTCAGATGAGGCCTGTTCAGGAGTAGTTTCCTTGGCAACTGCATCACCACCATCATCTTGAGCCAGGTCTAAGACCTGCTCATTCAGAGAATGAGACTTAGGCCCAACAGCCTCCTTGGATTTCCTTACTAAAACCTCATCCTCACCTTCCTCCTCATCTTCAGACTCAGATTCAGATTCTTCTTCAGCTTGACTTGGAGGTGGAGAAGGAGGAGGGAATGGGAGAGGAATAGCTTCGGCCTTGCACAGAGGTGAATCTTCAGGAATATTGAGCTTTTTGGCCAAGGACATCCAACCAAGGGAAAAGCCCTTGTTGCATGCCTGCCTAACTTGTAATTTGTATTCCTCTGTAACATCGGCCATTCCTTGGGCATAGGCTTTTTCGTTGGCCGCTTTGATTTCAGCGTCTTTAGTGGCCAAGGCCTCTTGAAGTTCCTTTTCGGCTTGGGCCTTTTTGTCCTCGGCTTCTCTCTTCTCGGCCTCGGCAACCTTCTTGATGGCCTCAGCAGATTCGGCCTTTTCTTCGGCTAGGGTTTGGGCTTTGGTGGCAACCTCAGCCTGGTCTTCCAGTTTTTTCATTTTTGATTGAAGAGTTTTGTTCTCCTTTTTAAGGGCAGAAACCTCCCTCTTCATGTCAGCCAACTTTGCCCCATTTTCAAAAGCTTGCATAGAGAGAGAGTGGGCATGTTGAATGGCCTGAAAGAGCACAGGGCAAAAATTATTACAAAATTTTACAAAGTAAAAGAGAAGACAAGTTTCCATGTAAAGACACTTGCTTGGACAGAACGCTGGAGCATAAAGGCATAGTTCTCGTACTCACTCATCTTGGCATTCCGCTTAAGATCACCTCGGAGAAGTAGGGCGGTACTGAGTGCTACGCCGACATTAATGTTATCGGCACTATCGCTGGCAAGAACAGGCTTATCTTCTAAAGTAATTTCAGGCGTCCAGGGGACTTTTGGTATTCTGGACCTCGAGGTCGTCACAGACGATGACCTCGGCTTCTTTGATTGTGTGGACTCTGATGGCTGTGTCTCAGCAGACCTTTTTTTGGGAACAGAAGTCGTCTTCTCACTCCCTGCCAATTGTGAAATTGTCAAGGTATCCTCAGCCTCAACTTCAGTGGCTTTAGCCTTTGGCTAGGCTTTCTTGGTTCGTTTCAGCTTTGGTGGGGGCATGGTTTGCGTCGGCTGAGCATTGACGTCAATAGGGAGATCGGCAAGGAGGTCTTGAGCAACGGGCTTTGGGCGACCCATCTCAGCAGTTTTGACAAGTCTTCCCCGACGTTTTCGTTCTTGTATTGGGACCAAGTATGGGGCAGAAGTAGATGGTTGATTGGTTGGGTCAGATGTTGACTCTTGATCTGTTCGTGATGTAGAGGCGGTTTGAGTTGTGGCAGTAGGAGGAGAAAGGCTTTTCTTCTTTCTTTTGGGGACGTCGGGCAAAATCGATTTGTATGTAGGAATAAAGTTGAGAAGAAGAGGTGCTTTTCTTTTGTGAACTGGCAAGTCCAGGAGTTTTTTCAGGTCCTTACTGGGAACGTAAGATTGGCGGAAGTTTTTCGCTGGCTTGCGAACGTCTGCAAGAAGAAACAAGCATTAGAAACAGATAAAATATTGAAGACTTGAACAGAAACAAATAAGTATTGACACTGGGCTCTTACCCTTACCCTCTTTAACTGATTAGGGAAGAGGGTAGAGATGGGCGTCCTCGTCTACGCCAAACTCCCAATTTCCGGAAATAATAACATAACCATCTCCAGCCCCCTTGTTGGAGTCTGGGAGGTCGGCAATGATTTTGAATTCTGTAGACCTCGACTTAAGATAATAAATGAAGCCTTTTTTTTTCAAGTTAAGGGCACACATGGTGTAACAATACTGTATGTCGGCTAAGGTGATCCTAACGTTTTCCTGTTTAGCTAAGGCGATAATACCAAAAATCACTCGATAAGAGTTAATTGCCAGTTGCATGGGGTTCAACTTATAATAATGAAGAATCTCGCGAAAAAGGATATTGAGTGGGAGCCGGAGTCCGCACTCAGTAAAAGCTACAATAGGAAGGGGCATGGCATTTTCTGTAGGCATGATGGAGTCATCATCCCCAGCCAGTCTCAGGTGGACATCGGCAGGGATAAAGAACTCTTGCCTAAAGAACTCAAGTTTGGTCAGGGTATCTACCCTATGTCTCCACATACCCATGATATCGGCTTCTATTAGAAGGGTTGAAATTCAGAAGATGCTCTTAAGGGGTTATCGGGACCTCAGCGAAACCCTAGGTATGTGCTGGTAAGGATTGTTTCAGTTTTTTCCTAAGAATTGATAGGTTCTATAGACAAATCCCAAACCTAAATCTATGAAGGCAAAAATTGAAAGCAAAAATTGGAGGCAGAGATCTGGAAAACAACACAGGAAACAAGAAACCAAAACGCAGTTTCAGAATGAAGAACAGAAGTGGGGTTCTCAAAAGCATAAAGAAAACAAGAACTATAGGGCCAAGAACAGTGGCAAAAATGCAAAAAGTAGTGAACAATAAATATGATTCACGGAATTAACAGTTTAAACAGAACAGTAATAGCAGCAAGAAGATAGAAGAACATCAATGAACTGAATACATAAAGAATAGTGGCTTACCAGAGAAATTGAAGTCGGAATGAAGTTCGCCGAAGACAGACGACGGTTACAGAAGTGACAGAATAGCGAGAGCCTCACCAGAGAGACGAATGAAGTTGCAGAGCCTGGAGCTTGAACAATGGCGGATTCGAGAGACAGAGCTTAGAGAGAGAAAAAGCAAGTGAATCAAAGCGCAAAGTGAAGAGACGAAGGCAAAGGTAGTGTTTTTGTTGAAAACGTGAAACGGCAGCAAAATAAGGCATTTACTACGCTTAGAAAAACGCATGCATCAGACGGCACAGACAGATTAAGACAGCTTACAAGCGCGTCATAGGCACAGGCCAATAAAGATGAAACGCGTGTCTAAAACGGTTGAATTGAAGTGCATGACAGCTCATGCGCGTAAAAAGTTCCTTAAAAATCTTTGATTTTTTAGGGAAAGCACGTCAGCTAGAAATGAATGATCTCAGCTGTCAAATCTTAAGCCGATTTACTGGAAGAAAATACAGATATAGGTTCCATCATCTCAAAATGCCGAGGTAATAGAACCTAGGGGGCAGTTGTGGGGATGTATTTTCTGAATATCAACACGTGACAAGGTGACGCCGACGTATCAGCCGAAGTGCCACGTGTCCTGGTTGTGACGCCGAGGTTATCTCGGCGAGGCCGAGGTTATCTCCGAAGATATCGGAATCCGAGATAAGCGGATAACGGATAAGGGGCAAGAGTCCTAGAGTAAAGAGAAAACTTTGCTAAGATAAGGATAAAACTCTTAGGGAGTTTATCTTTATCTCTTGAGAAATCCAAAGTAAGTACAAAAATAGAGTCCATAAAAGTCAAATTTCTAGTGGGACTAGGATTGAGTAAACTATAAAAAAGAGGCACCCCGTGGGTCTAAGGTACGTAGTTTTATGCTTTGAATAGTGAGTTTAGCACTTGATTATCTTTGAGAGATATACTGACTTGATCGTTGGAGTGCCCCCGTGTGGAAGAGCCACCGCCGGAGCCTTTTCTTTCTGTTACAGGTTTGCTGAAGCCATCTATTCTGCCGTGGCTCTCCAGCTGATTACTAGGCGGGCAGTGTGGTCAGAAAATCACTCACACAGTTGTCATATATAAAATGTAATTTTTTTTAATATATTTTTTGGTTAAGGATTTATTGTATTGTTCACAACAAGTAATTTTTTGATACTTTGAGAGCACTATGTGGTATTATTTATGTAATAGTTTAAACCAATAGTATAGTGAAAAATCTTATATATTGGATATAATAAACTCATTATTTTCAAGCAGTTGACAGATTGCTTAGTGTGATTTGTGATTTCTCATACTTTGAGCATCACGTAGGCAATGCTATATGGTATTCTAAGACTGTTTAATAATTTTCATTCAAAACACATCATTTATAAGCAATATCATCTTTTCAATATTTTTGTATCAAATAAAAATTAAATAGATTTTATAATAATTTGTGCTATAAACGATGTGCTTTTATTTTCTAAAATTAAAAATTATGATTTATAATTTTTTGTGCTAAAATTACAAACTTATATCACAATCCCGCACCGAGTTATTCTACACTATTATAGAATTTTAATTTGTTCCTATTAATAATGAATATGTAATTTTTTATGATTAAATTTAGCTTATAAAATTATATATTATTATCTTAATGTTCATCCTGATCTCTTTTTTTTTAAAATAAAAAATTATAATTAATAGTGCCCCTCTAACTCAACTTCCTGGCTCTGTTAATAGCGATTGGCATTTCAACAATTACCAAAAAAGTAAATAAAATTCATGTCAAGGAGGGGAGCAAGGATCCTCTAGAGTTTTTTTTCCCTAAAGTTTGTTAGAGTGGTGCATTGTGTGGTTGAAATTTAATGACAAGTCACATCAATTTTTTAACATATATCAATCACATAATACACCACTTTAGAAAATTTTAGGAAAAAAACACTTGAGAGGATCCTTATTGCAAGAAGGAAAGCACGTGTCAAAATATGCAAACAATATGGAAAACTTTAAAAATGTTTTGGAGTCTTAATTTGTGAGCTCTAATTATTCTAATTTGTATATGTAATTCATTTGATGTGATGTTTTAATCTTATTTTTTTATTTTTTTGACTTTTCACCTCACTAAGGCCAAGTTTGGCATACCTAAAATAATCCATCTTTTTATTTTTTTTTTCATCACATCACTTCTCTATTTTTTTACACATCTTTTCGTAAAAAGACAAAAAATATACTTATTTAGGTCATCCCAAATAATCCCTAGAATTTAATTAGAGTTTTAGTTTTAAAGGAATGTATTGTTAAAGAACTTATATAACAATTATTGACCATTTGACGGTTGCCAGAGAACTCAAAAATGCTAGGATACTTATAAGAAAAATGTCTCGTAGCTTAAATTTTGTGGCTTAAAAGTGGCTTAAATGGCCAAAACGACGTCGGTTTGGCTATTTTTATGTTGTTCTTTACTCAAAACGACGTCGTTTTGGCCATTTGAGCCACTTTTGAGTCACAAAATTTGAGCTACGTAGCATTGTCGTACTTATAAATAACAGAAGGAATGAAAAAACAAAAGGTCCTGAACAAATCATCAAACCTAGCATATTTCTCATCTTTTAATTCATGTCTTATTCTTCTACATTTATTTGTTTATTTATTTAAAGTAGGCATGGCCAGTCTTGTTTGGCAAGTGACTTTTTTAGTTAAAAAATTATTAAAAAAATCAAAAAGTCAGTAATTCATACCAAATAGTTAAAGATTCTATTTTCTCTCTATTTTTTGCATATCTTTTCGTAAAAAGTTAAAAAATCATCCCAAACATACTATTTTTTTTTTACATCACATTTTAGCCAAAAAATCAAAAAAGTTACTAAAAAATCATATTCCCAAACGAGGCCAGTCATTTACCCTTTACATTATTTTCTTAGTTGGGAATGACTTCTTTCAAGTCCGGACTTGAGGGTATTGTCGGGCCGTGAGAGTTCACCACGGGTCCTGTTTCGATAGTCCGAACCGTTCAATGTGTAGAATTCGTCGAGTACTATAAATTTATAAAAAATCACATTGGCTGGATATCTATAGCTATATAATCAAATCAGATTTTTGTAAGCCGTTTATTTTTTACCATCCATTTTTTCATACAAAACTGATTTAATCACATAGCTATCGATATCCGATCAACGTGATTTGTTATGGACATATAGTACTCGACAATTTCTACCCATTAAACAGTTCGGATTATCGAAATGGGATCTCACAAGCCGAACAGTACCTTCCAATCCAAGACCGAAGGAAAACCATTCCCTTCTTAGTTTTACCTCCAATATCTCTCTACCTTTTCTAGCATTTCCTTGTATTTTTGTTTTGAAAGAGCGTAGTGTTAAGATAATGTACTTTTACATTAATAACTGAATTGTTGATTCGATTAATTATTTATCTTTGTTTCTATTTCTATTTTGAATTGTTGGGAAGTGGATTAGTATTTTGACTATTTTAGTCTGAGGCTAAAAAGCCTAATTTTGGAAGGACTTTTGCTTTTTTTATTTTTTTGTGAGAGAAAAAATGTAATGATTATGGATTAGATGTAATATTAGGGAAGTGATTGAGACCACAACCAATCACCACCCCCATCACCCCACACACACGTGGCGGGTTGTGATTGGAGGAGAAGGAAAAAAAGAAAAAGGAAAAAGAAAAACTGGCCAATCAAAAAGAAAGAGGGTCAAAGGAGGTGCCTCTTTGAGGGGATCCAACTCATTTTCCTTTATCTTATTAGGGTTAAAAAGCTTATTTTATTTTTTGTGCCTATTTTAGCCTCAAATCCACCCAAACCCACTTCCCAAACAATGGCTTAATGTTTCTCCTTTGAATAAATTTTTTTTTTGGTTCGACAATTAATGTGTTAAGTCATCTTCATTGAGGCTAAAAAATCTCAGCATAGTCGCTTGATAATTTTTAGCTTTAAATTAATTTGTAATAATTATTCAATTTTTATAGGCATGCTTAAATTATATTTATAACATTCGAAAGTCAAAAAAAAAAAAAAACAAATTTACTTATATAGTAATGTATTATTAATTAGTGTCATTAGGGCACTTGTTAGTAAAACTCCAAAATAAAATGCTAGTGTCGAACCATATTATTCTATAGTGAAATTTGCATGAAATTTTTGTTTTTATATCAACATTCTATTTATTGGTTTTTGTAATGATCTTGCTAAAAAATATTCAAAAAAGGTGAAGAGCACAATTCATTAGGACAAAAAAAAAAAGACAAAACACTTTTTGTTAATTTTATAATTTTTAAATGTTTTTTTTTTTGTATTTTAAAATATTTTATTTAAAAATTTTAATGTTAAACAATACTATTTGCTAACATTTATACAAAATATTAGGGTAAACTACCAAAAAGTCCTACTAGTTAGATTTATTCCCATCAAATTCTAAATCCTAATAAATTATCGCTAAAAAAAATTTTTTGTGACGATTTTTACATATGTTGTTAAAATTGACAATAGTATTTTTTTGTAACGATTTTTATAAATTATCATTAAAAATTACAATTAGTAACGTATCCTATGACAAATTTTTTAAATTATCACTAAAATTTGAAAATTATTAACTTTTTTCTGTGACGCTTTTTTACATGATCTCTAAAATATATAATTAGTGACTTTTTTTTAATAATATTTAATAAAAAAATATATCATTAATTATTATAAAATTTATTAAATAATAAATTTACCTATTAAAGCTTACACATAAATCTCCAAAATAGTACAGACCAAAATGATGTACCAAATTTTTTACAAAGAAATTTGGTAGCATTGCCCTTTTGCCTTTTCTCGTCGGTTGCATCTCACTGGTTGGTGAATAAAACAAAGGTCAAAGCTGCCATCAGCACAAGTCTTTGAAAGGATGCTGGAAAGGCGTAAGGATCCTCTAGAGTGATGTCCTAGAGTGATCTCTTACAGTGATGAAATGATGCACGACATGTGTCCCACTCAGCCTCTCAAGAGTTGAGATTTAAACTCATCAAAGTGACGTCGTTTTGATGAGTATATTGAAAAGAAAGAAAGAAAAAAATCCTTCTTCTGGGTTTCTTTTCAAGTTGTTGTTGGGGATAGTTAGAGAGAGAGAGAGAGAGAGAAAGAGAGAAAGAGAGAGGAGGGCTGAAAGAATGGGAGAAGAGGAATAGGACATCGAGACAAGAGAGTGTTCAATGGGTTTCTTCGGCGGTGGGGCGGTAAGGCAACGAACTCCTTCGTCGGTAGGTTTCTTGCTCAACCCTTCCTCTCTCTCATCCTCCTCTCTCTCACTTACAGTTCTGTTCAAATCAAAGAAGGTGAAAAAGGTTTAAACTGAAATTAGTTGAAAACCCAATTCAAGAAGTAATACAAAATAAAAAAATAAAAAATCTGGAATAAAAAGCAGAAAAGGCAGTACAATTTGGGTTTGATTTCAATTTTTCAAATCTGGAATAAAAAAACAAATTGATGACCCAATTTAGGTTTAGTGGACATGGATGAAAAACTTGCAACAGAAAACCTTTTGGAAGAGTTGTCTTCATACCATGGAGCTATAATTAGACAGGTAACTTTCATTAGCATTTGGTTTCCTTAGTCCCCGTAAGTTGTTATATCTGAAAGTTTATTCTTTCAAAATTTATTGAGTGTGTTTTAAGCAAGATGGGGCTTTTTTTAATCAATATATAGATGAAACAAATGGTGGACATTTACATCAAACTTGTCGAACTAGAAACAAAGAGAGAGGTTTGATGTGAAACAAATTGATGACCCAATTTGTTTTTGTTTGATTTCAAACAAAAACAAAACATAGGGAAATTTGAATTTGTTGGATCTGTTGAAGTTTTTTTAATCTATTAGATATGTTGAAGTTTTTTGACTAACAGCTTCTTGGAGGTTCTTCTTCACCCCCTCATCTGTCTCTCATTCTTTCTCTCTCTCTCTCTCACTCTCTCACCTTCGTTGTTTGTTGAATGACTGAAACAAAGGGAAATTTGATTTTTTAAAAAAATTTACTCACAAAATGACGTCATTTTAGTGAGATTTTAATCTTAACCCTTGGTTCTTCTAGTGAGACAGGTGTCGCCCTCTGCTTAACTCACTTCACCAGATCACTGCAGGGAGACACTCTAGAGGATCCTTACGCACTGGAAAAAGGAGTCTGGATCAAGCAAGGATCCCCTCCTTGATTCCCCTCCTTGACTCTTTACTTGGATGGGTTATTGGGTCCATTTTTGAGTCAATTTTGATGATCCGAACAGTTTACATTTTAGAATTTGTCATATATATCATACCTGTAAAAAATCAAATTGATCGAATATCGGAATAACTAAAAACCGTTTATTAAAAAAAATTAATAAACAGTTTTATTTTTTAATAAAACTTTTAGTTCATGGGTTTTTTTATATCTGATCGACTTAATTTTTTACAAATATGATACACATGACAAATTTTAAAATATAAACGATTCGAATCATCAAAATTAGATCCAAAAGTCGGTCCGATAACCTATCAAATAAGAGGTTAAGTAGAAGAGTTAAGGATGGGATCATTGCTCGTCCGGATCCTCTCCTGACTCTGGAAAGAGAGGGATCAGTGCTACTGAAATAAACAATGTCCCAATTTTATTTGTTTTTTTGGGGTACATTGCTGGGACTCACAATTATATAGGCAGAATTCAGTGAATTATATTTATCAAAAGGGAAGTGATTGAGACCCCCTTCAATCACCACCCCCACTACCCCACACACACGTGGCGGGTGGTGATTGGAGGAGAAGGAAAAAAAAAAAAAAAAACTAGCCAATCAGAGAGAGGGGGGGTCAAAGGGGGTGCTTCTTGAGGGGGTCCAACTCATTTTCCTTATCAAAAAGTGAAAAATATTATGAATATTAATATTATAAACTTTTTTTTATTTATTTGTAATTTATTTCCATTGACACCACTGGTAGATAGTTTTCCCAATTATATATGGGAAATTTCAAATTAGTGTATAAGTTGAAAAATAATTATAAATTACTGAAAAAATTTATAAATATTAATAATTAAAATTATAAATTTTTTCACACATATATAATATTTTTTTTTGCAAGGATTTCCCAATTATAAATTAATATTTTTTTCACCCCTGCATGTAATTTCCCAATTATATATTGAGGTAATAAAAGAATGGCAAGAATCAGTCACCCTGGTTGGTTTTAAATTTTCAAAAACAATTTTATGAGTTTTCAATTCGTATTTTTATATTTTCAATACTTTTTAATAGTATTTTTTAAAAAATTTTAAATCCAATTAATCTTAGTTTACTTAAAAAGTAAAAAAATTATATAAAAATCTTTTAAAAATCATTGAATAAAATAAAGTACACAAATGTATTTAATTTTCATATATTTTTATATTTTTTTATTTGGTGATTTTATTTTAATTTTTTCTTCTTCCCAAATATACTTTTTAAGTGTATTTAAATGATGGGGGCATTTATTCATAAATGTATTCACTTTCACCTACTTAAGTTTCACTTAGTTCAAATTATTTTTTCATATTTTAATAAGTTCTATGAGTGACATAATTAACAAAATATCTATAATAATAATAATAAGGTAAAACACGTATTAATGTTCATATTGATAGCATAAATATTCCGTGATGTGAACATTCACCCTGTCAATATGAATATTAATGTGAACATTTACATTGTCAAATATGAACGTTCAAATAACTAAATTGCTAATGTTGTGTTTGGTTAGGAGATTTGGAAACGAAAAAGGAAAAGGTGTGTGAGACTAGGTGAAATATAGGCATGTTTTATTCACTTGTCACCTACCTTTTCTATTTTCCTTTTCAAATCCCTCTCTAAATCCCCCAACCAAACACAACATAAGGGTTCAAAAAATATTTGTAAGGATAAAATTATTCATAAAATACCTTAAATGTGAAAATTAGCATTTGCTAGATCAAATGTTCAAATAATAAGACTTATTAAAATATAAGAATATGCTAAGAACTAATTAAAATAAAATTATTTGAAAGAGAATTTTCTAATAAATTCTCCATATAGGTATATTTAAAAAAAATTAAAAAAATGTAGAAAATATTAAAAAAAATACTAAAAACAAAAAATCTAAAAAAATAAATAACTAAAACTCAATTTTTTAAAATATAAATTAAATTTTGTAAAGCCAAAATAATGAGCATAATTGAGAGTGATGACAAAAACAGGTAGTGCCCCGTAAATACCTAAAATTTTTACAATGAAAGCCAAAAGTAGCCTACCATCCCATGGAAAAGTTATGTCGGCATAAAGTTTGGCATATCCTATCATTAATGTACTCAACCAATGAAAATTTTAAAAACTTATAGCGAATGTGTTATTAATTTAACGGAGAATTACGACTCAGCCCATTGTTTTAAAAATATTTTTAAATTAGTAGTAAAATTTACAAATATTTCTTGTTTGGTTGGTTTTTCAAAAAAAAAATTTGAGAAAAATTTTCTACAAACAAATTTTCAAGAGTAATCAAACAAAACAAATTTTTTCAAAAAAAAATCTCAAAATTTTATTTAGTTACCTATTTTCCAAAATCACTCTCTCTCTCATATACATCAAATCAATCATTTTTTTTAAAACTCCCTTCCCAAAATAATTTTTCAAAGCCATTTCTGAAAAAAGACAAACCAAATAAGTTTTCGTACTTTTTATCTCAAAAACTATTCTACAAACACAAACCAAACACACCTTATAGCTTTTTAACTAATTTGTAAATATTTTCTAAATTTTTACTGTGGTGTAATTTCCCCTTAATTTTTTTTTTAAAAATAACTACAATCTTTTTTTAAAATTTTCAATTATTGAATTTGGGATAGAGCATATAATTCTAAAAATTATATTTTGTCTTTTGAGATATTTAATTTCATAATAAATGACCCATTTTATTAATAAATAATCAAATTAATTAACAATTTTTAATAATATTAAAAATATATTTCAATTAATAATTTAGGTAATTTTATTATTATATAGGAGAGTAGTTAAAAAATTATTTTTTTAATTAATTTTGCTAAATAAAATTTTTTGACAAAGATATATTTATAATTTTTTAAATCATAAAAAATAATTTATATTTTAAACGAATCTCAACAGTTTATTTATAATTTCCCATTGGCACATAATGACGTGGTGTACCATTGTACCAACCTACTGAATAATTTGCCCATCCCTTCAGTTTTGGGGACACAGTTTTTTGTTTTTTTTTTTAACAGTTGCAGACACAGATTTGGAGAGTACGACTGGCATCCCATCACGTGCTTCCGCAACAAAGAAATTATTGCATGTGTGTTTGTTCACTGACACTGCTCTCACATTCGAGTCAAGAGCCTCTACTTGCATGCTCCTACTTGCGCCCGTCCTTACAGGGCCTTCGAGCCTATTTTTAGGCCTAATTTTGATAATCCGAACCGTTCATATTTTATGATTTATTCAGTATATCATACCTGTAAAAAATTAAATTGATCGGATATCAGAAAGTATGTGTTTGAAAAATTGAACTAAAAACTATTTTTTTAAAGAATTTAATAAACAGTTTCCGAACATATGCTTTCTGATATCCGATCAACTTGATTTTTTACATGTATAATATACTGAATAAACCATAAAATATGAACGGTTCGAATTATCAAAATTGGGCCTAAAAGTAGATCCAAAGGCCCTGCAAGGACGGGCGCAAGTAGGAACTTGCAAGGAAAGGATCCTCATTCCTCACATTCACTAAGATGGTTAAGAACTTCAATGTTGATTAAGGCCTCGTTTGGGAACATATTTTTTTTAGTAATTTTTTGAAATTTTGGCTAAAAATGATGTAAAAAGAATAATAAGTTTGGAATGACTTTTTGATTTTTTAAGAAAAGATGTGCAAAAAATAGAAAAAAAAAAAAAAAAATCTTTGACTTTTCAATATAGGATGTTAGGTTTTTTTTAGTGAATTTTTAGTTTTTAGGCTAAAAAGTAATGTTGCCAAATAAGGCCTAAGGCACTATTTAAAATAAACTAAATAAATGCACTTATTTGAGTCACATCATTTTTTTATATTTTTTTACACATTTTTTTGTAAAAAATTTAAAAGTATACTTATCATCCCAAATAACTCCTAAATTTAAAAGGAATTTACAAAGAAAAAAAATAAAGTTTGACTTTTATAACAAAATAAATTTTTAATTTTATCAATTTAAATCTTAATTTTTTAATTTATTTTCAATATAAATTATTTATTTATTTTTGTTAAAGAATAATATTTTAGTCATTAAAGTAAAAAAAAATATATTTTAGATATCATATGTACACTTATATTGAGTTTGTTGACTAAAATATTAATTTTTTTTTTACCAATTTTACTTAATAAAAACAGGATAATTATTTAGATTGAAAATAAATTAAAATATTAAAATTTAAATTGACAAAATTAAAAATTTAAAGTTTATTGTGAAAGTCAAACTCTAAGATTTTTTTTTATAATTTGCCTAAATTTAATTGAATAAAAAACACTAAAATTATTTTTTTTACTATATAATTTAAATTTTATTAATTTATGTAGTCAAATAAAGTGAGAGTAAACTCAATTCCTAAATGTTATATTTGCCGAAATAAAAATATTATTAAAATATAGATAATCAGGAGTTTGAACATATTACTTAGGTGCTTTGTATCAAACAAAATTTTTACCCAATTAAAACATTTGAGTCCAATAGTAAAATAAAAATTCAAATCCTCTTTGATAAAACATGGTAAAGGCTATGTTTGGCATTGTAACAACCCTCATCACTGATCACTGATTGACCATTGATTACTGATACTGTCACTAATTACCGTTGAACTGAACTGATTATGACTGATAATTGAACTGATTAAAGTACTGAACTGACTGACTGAAAACTGGAACTGAATTGACTGAGTATGTATGTTAATTTGTATTCTATCTGTTTGATTGTTTATTTGATCTGTTCATGTTTTATGTTTAAACTGTTGATTTAAGGCCTTATCGGCGGCCGAACCGGGAATTGATTGATGTTTTATGATCATCATAATTTATGTGATTTTATGGTGTATTTATCTGAAATTTGATTTAGTATGATTAAATTAGATTAAATATTGACTTAATGCAAGGTTACACTTATTTACCATTTTGCCATGGTGAGTGGCCACTACCTATACATCTTTGAGCTCATTACACTTAACCAAAACAATTCATCAGCCTTTCTCCTTGCCATTGCCGACCATAGAGAGAGAGAGAGACTAGAGGAGTGGTTTTCATCTCAATTTTGCTTGTAAATTGCTTGGCAATTGAAGGAATTGGAACATAGGTTGCAAATTAAGCTTCCTCACCTTGTAACTAAAGCTCTAGGTAAGGAACTCAACCCCTCTTTGTTGTGTTTAAGTTTATTCATGCAAGATTCTTGAGCCTCTAGTGATTTAAGTCTAGAATTGGTTCATTGTTGTTGAATTGAAGCTCATTCCATGCATGCATGTTTGTATTGTAGATGTTTGAGTTGTTTTCATGGCAAAAGGTTACATGCATGTCCGCAATTTTGTAATGGTCCATGTTTTCAACTTGTTTTTGGATCAATTGGCTCCTTAGAGCATCCAAGTGAGCTTCAAAGTTGATTAAAATTCATGCATGTTTGCATGTTCATCTTGTTCTTGAAAAATGGTTTGAAATTGAGTTTGAATTAAACACCATTGGGCTTTGATTTCTCAAAATTGAGCTTTGAACCATGTTATTCTATGTGTTTATAAGTGTTTTCTGAAAATTCAGTCCAAGAGGATCGGTTTTGATGCACTTAAACTTGAGTTTGAGCTTGAAGGTATAATCTGGGTTTTCCAGATTTTGCACTCCCGCTGGAGCGGGGAAATGGGAGCTCGAGCGGAGAATCCGAGCATCCAGTATTTCTCTGCACTGTTTTACAGTCCGCTCGAGCGGATGATTGGGAGCTCGAGCGAAGTCGTGTGTCTCAAGCTCGAGCGGGCGTCGAGCGGAGATTTCACCCATCCAGTACTTTTACAGTACGCCCGAGCGGAAGATTTGTACGCTCGAGTGTGTACCTTTGTTGCATGTCCGCTCGAGCGGGGAAACCTGCGCTCGAGCGGGACTCTGTTTTCTGAAAATTCTGAAACTATTTTCTGATCACATCTTTGCATCCTCATCCCATCCTAGGCATGCTTAGGCCTAGTTTAAGGCATCTTGTTGAGGATATAGATGTAGAACACACCGAGGCAACTTAGGGATTAAGTTATTATCTTTCCCAACTGTGTAGCTTAGTGTGTGTTCGATCTGTTGACTGTGTAGGGTTGACTTCCGAGGAGACGCTCTAGCTTACTATAGCCCAGAACTCTGTGAGTAACATTTGTGTAAAGATATGTTCAAAATGATTATCTTCTGAACAATTAAACTGAACTGTTTCTGAACTGTTATTGTTAACTGAATGAATAAATGTTTGGCCTATATTCTGAACTGTATTGTGGCATCCTTAACAACTACTGTTATTGACTGTTACTGTTACAGAGATCTCTGTCGGTTCCCATGTTGGAACCACTACTGTTTACTAACATGATGGCCATCATTCACTGTTTGGTCTATTAAGACCTGGTCTGTTAAGACCTACTGTACTGTTTAGCTATTGGATGTACCACATATGACTGTTATAAGCTGTGAAACTTGGAGCAAAGTGCTGCACGGAACTAAGTGCTACAGTGTGAGCCACCTCTAGAGTCTGTGCGAGACACCTCTTGAGTCCATAAGAACTGTACTGTTTTCTGAAATGCTACTGTTACTGTTACTGCTACTGTACTGCTACTGCTACTGTTACTGCTACTGTACTGCTACTGTACTGTTACCGTTACTGCTACTGTGCTGCTACTGTACTGCTACTGTTATTGTTACTGCTACTGTACTGTTACTGTTACTGTTACTGTTACTGCTACTGTACTGTTACTATATTGTTACCGTTACTGCTACTGTACTGACACTGCTACTAGTACTGCTAACGGATGTGCCACGTACGATTACTATGATTTCTAAATGACTGTTACGGCATCAATATGAGCCACAAACTGACTGACCGATATACTGAATCAATGAACTGTTTTAAATATTGAAAAGACATTCATCCTAAACCTCTTTACGTATTATGTTATTCACTAGGCTTTAGCTCACTGCTCATATATATATGTAGGTGTTCAGGCACCGGACCGCTGCTAGGAGCGTCAGGCAAGCTTTTGTTTTGTCAGCCATCCACTGTGTTTCACTGTGAGGTTCTAAGCCGTTCAAGCTTCGGCTTTGGGGTGTTTTAATATTCCCCGTCTGTCCCTGTAACTGTTTTGTTTACTGTATAGACTGTATGGACTGTTACTGTACTGTTTAATAGGGATTAGATCCCTGTTCTGAATGATTGTACATGTATGTGTAGACTGTCACAGCTCATTGGACATTGTTTATTTACTGTATTGGCTTCCGCCTGGCCATGTACTCTGTATTACTGTATTACTGTTCTGCAGGCCTTCGGTAATCTCGGATTACTGGCCGGTTACGGTGCTAAACCCATATGGCCGGGTTTGGGTCGTGACAGGCATGGCGTTTTTTTCTTTTTTGTGGTTATTTTAACCACAAAAGACAAAACAGATTAAAGAGTTAATAAGACCAAATGTCACATTCAAACCATAATTATTTCATTTTTTCTCTTACAAAAGTCAAAAAAGTCAAAAAGCCCATCCCAAATGAGATTTTTTAGCCCTAAGCTAAAATAACTAAAAAACTAAAAAGCCAATTCACATTCCAATCGAAGGCAAAACCATACATAAAAAGAGTTATAATATATAAATAAAAAATATGTACAAAATGAATGGATAGAAAGATAATTTTACTTATATCTCAAAATTAACTCTTTACACCCTTCTTACAAATTTGAAATTTTAGTGTCTTCCCATTATACATACAATAATACCAAATTTGAAATTTTAGTTTCTTCCCATCTCTGGCATCACTATCACTGCCTTCGATAACCAACCCCTAACCCTTCTCCCCACCAGCGACCACCTTCCCTATCACATCTAACTAATGCAATTTTTTTTCTTCATTGTCCATATTTTTGTTCTTTCAAAATCTAAAAACATTTCCATGTCTCACTCTAATGTTTTTACGGCTGCAAGAAAAGGGGCTAGTTCGCAATGAGGATGGAGTTGAAAAATGTGACAAAAAAATAAAATAATGGAGAGCATGGCTGGGTCGCAATGCGGCAACAAGTGACAACAAGAGATGGCGAGAGAGAAAAAGAGGATAAAGGGCAACGAGGGGTGATAATAGGAATTGTCATTTTGGGAAGTGATTTGGGAAAGGAATTGCCGGTGGGGTTTGGCATTGAAGGTGGTAGAGGGGCTATCAGGGACGGGAAGAGAGGTCGCTAGCGGCAGTTGCAATGGTGGTAACTGGTAGAGATGGTGGTAAAAAGATAGGTGTGGTGATAAATTAAGGTTAGGATGTTTGTTGGTAATTTTAGAAAGAGGTATAAGTGTAATGAATTTTTTTTTTTGAAAATTTGGAATGTAATGATCTATTTTTGGATATATAAATATAATTATATGTGATATAATTGTCAAATTATCACTTTTAAACAACAAAACCCACTAGGGTTCTTCTTCTCAATATTATCACATAAATTTTGTGAATAAATAGAATTATCCGTGATATAATTGTCAAATTATCATTTTTAAACAGCAAAACCCACTAGGATATTTCTTAATATCAACACTGCCTCTATCACATAATTTTTGTGAATAATTCTTATAAAATTTTGTAAAATTATACTTAGAAACATCAATGTGTGATTTTATTTTGTACATAAATCTCACAATATACCAATCTCAACCACATTTTTTCATTTATGACTATATTTTCAATTACAATTTTTTTGTTTTAATTTTTTCATTTAGTGAACTTTTAAATATTTTAATCAAATTTTAAATTATTTTTTTTTAAATACACTTAACTTAGATATACTTTAAAAGTAAAATATTTGTGAATTTTTTTTAAAAAAATAATAAATATAAAATATAACACAAAATATTAAATATTTTTGTACTAGGACATTATTTGTCTAAAATGACACCTATCTATCTATTTCTTCAAATATAACCTATATATTAATGTCACCTATATGTATACATATCTATCTAATGTCACATATTTGTCCGTTTCACCTCCACATGTTATCGACGGCTTCTTCGACACATTTTGTATCACAAATAAATAAATAAATAAATCTTGAACCAAATAATATATGATCCCATGGGCCCATTTGTTTGATGCTATAGCAGTCTGAGCAGTACCAACAGTGATGAACCGTGAATGAATATCATGTTTGCTTTGTTTATAGAGGTTTAGATTTGTAGTCCCTTCAGGCTATGAAAGGTCTTGGGTGAGTAGATTACGAGTTTGGACGAGAATATGGTATTAGAAAATAGTCCATTCGACTTAGGGTGTTACCAGCCGTCCGGACAGTCGACCAAGTGCAATTAATTATTATTATTTTTATATTTTTACATGTTGGACATCACATTTTGAAATAATGTTATTTAATAAATTGTGTTTTTTGTTCAGTAAAAACTATGGGTTTTATTTGTTTTATTATTTTATATAAAAATAATTTAACAATTCTCATACTACCAACTATCATTAAAATAAATATAATTTTACTTAATTTTCGCACTATCAATCCCCTCAATTTTAGCTTTGAAAATAACCCAACCCCCCCCCCCCCATAAACGCCCCCCTAGCGGCCCCCCTGTAGACTTTTCATTAATTAACTCAAAAATAAAACTTGAAAAGTCAACAATTATATTTATTTAGGATTAGGCTTCTCTCATGTTCACATTTTAATTTGAGAGAAGTTGAGGGATTTGTAAAGCTCACTACGAATCATGTTACGATAATTCGAATAATTCATTTTGTAGGGCCCTCAACATATATCGTCTATTAAAAAATTAGATCGATTCAATAATCGTAATACTTTTATTTTATCATATTTATTTTAAAGAAAATAGATGGTCTATTTTAAATAATATATTTACTGTCTATTTTTTTTTTAGAGACAAATACACACTACAAAAAATTAAGGTTTTAGAGACAAAATAGGGACAAAATTACTTTTTAGTGACTAAATATTTTTATTGCCAAAGTGCCGTTATTATATTTTAGGAACGCAAATTGAACATTAGTGATGAATTATTATCTTTTCGGGACTATTTTTTTTTGTTTAAAAATCTGTTTGGTTCCATTATGGAATCATGATTTCACCCTCATATTCCAACTCTCTGTTTAATTATAGTTTTCAAAATACGATTCCAAATCACATTTCAAAACACATTTGAAAATATGTTTGGTAACCAGAGAGATTTTCAATTTTTGGGTCTATCCAGTCGCTCGCCCGGATATCCTCCTGGATAGTTTTTGAATTTTTGAGTCTACCTGGTTGTCTGCCTAGACATCCTCCCTGACATTCGGCTAGTTGGCCGGAACAGTGTTTTTTTTTTTTTGCAATTACCACGTGTTATTTGAAAAAAAAAAATTATATTTGTTTTTGATATTTTTAAAATATAGAAATTATTTTTTAGACCAAAGTGACAAATTACTTGGCCATTTATTTAAAATTAATAAAAAAAATTTAAATAAAGATTTTGTCACGGTAATTTTTAAAAAATAAAAAAATATTTTTAAGCAAAACAATTAAAAAAAATCCCAATTAAATATACAATCAAAAGTAATTTTAAAGCATGGGCTGAATATTCGACGGTTACAGAAGTGGCTAAGTTCCCAATTGGTTTCCGACTAAGCGCATTGGCAACGGTATTAGCTTTTTCTGAATGGTAAAGGATTTGCAAATCATAGTCTTTAATCAGTTCCAGCCATTTTCGTTGTCTCATATTCAACTCTTTCTGGGTAAAAAAAATACATTAGACTTTTGTGATCTGTATAAACTTCACATGTTGCCCCATACAGGTAGTGGCGCCAAATTTTCAATGCAAAAACCACTACTGCAAGCTCTAAATCATGGGTCAGATAATTCTTTTCATGTGGTCTCAGTTGTCGGGAAGCATATGCTATCACTTTGCCATTCTGCATCAATACACACCCCAACCCTTTATACGATGCATCACTAAAAATAGTAAAATTATCCATACCTATGGGTAAGGTGAGAATTGGTGATAGAGTATTAATAGCAGCTTCTCTCTCACACTCTCTCTCTCTTACACTCTCTCTGTCTCTTCTCTTCTCTTCACACATATGCAGTCGACTCCTCCAGGCCACCACCGCCTCCTCCTCCTCCAGGCCATTACCACCTCCTCCTTCGTCGCCTCTTCCTCCTCTTCCGTCGCCTCTCGCGGCCTCATCCTCCGTCGGCTCCTCCTTCGCCAGTCTTCATCCTTCGTCGCCCCCTCCTCCTCCGTCGTGCCTTTCGCCTCCTCCTCTCTCTGCCACGACAGATCTAAGAAGATCCCGCCACCGTTACCATCGATTTCCTCCCTCTGTCTCTATTTTTTTTTTATGATGTTGCCTTTGATGATGTTGTTGTTGATGAAAATGATGTTGATGATCGATGATGTTGTTGATGATGATTTGTTATTGAGAGAGAAAGCTAGACAGAGAAAGAGAGAGAGTTACAGAGATTTTTCGGAGTCGGGAAAACCCGATCCCCATTGGGGGTGGGGCCAAGGGGGTGAGGGGTTTCCCGCCGGGGATCGGGGTCGGGGACGGGGAAGTTTGTAGCTTCGGGGATTGGGGACGGGGAGGGTGATCTCCGGCCCCGGCCCGGCCCGTTACCAATCCTAGTACTTAGTTATCAGTTAAAAGTTTTTTAATTGAGTTTTGAAAATAATCAGACAACTTTTCTTATTTTAAAACTCATTTCAAAAATTTAAAACTTAATTCAAAATTCAATTCAAAACTTTTTTTAAAACTCATAACGAAACAAATTTTTTCTTTTCAAATCATTATTCAACAACTCACAAACTCAAAATACAACTTCATTATCAAATCATAATTCTAAAACTAAACTAAAAGCTACCTAAACTTTTTTGGGACCAAATTATTTTGCGCCTAAAAATATATTTTAGTGACATTTTTAAAATTTTGTTGCTAAAAGTGTTATTTTTTATTTTTCAAAACGACTTTTTAATGACTATCCACACGATAATAGAAATTGATCTCAAAATATTTTTTGCTATAAAATTTTTACTTTTAAGGACTAAAAAATTTATCTTAAAAACTCTTATATGTTAGAAGGACAATAAAATATAAAAATGTTACAATTATTAAATTAATTTTTTTTAATGAATTATATATGGGAAAATGCTATTGTTCCAAATTTTTTACTAAATAAATGATCAAATATCTCAAATGAGTAGTGTCCACAAAATTATAGACCCCATCTTATATGAGACATTTAATTATTTATTTGATAATAAATTTAATATTCCTAATATTACCTTTACATATTTTAAAAATTTTACAAAATTTTCGGATTATCAAACCGGAGGCACAGCAATCACCTCAAATTCCTTCATATTAAATGTGAACGGCCAACTGTTTTATTTAATGGTAATTATGTTTTCCAATTGCGGGGCATTGCAAGGCCCACTCGAGTTTGTAGATCATCATTATCATCATGGACCACCGTGATAGATAATGGAGTATTTGTTTAGGCTTTTTAAAATTATCGTATGACTTATGACTCATGACTTTGACTTTTGATTTTTTAAAAGTTATTTTAGATTGTTTGGTTAAATTTATTTTAAATAATTTATGATTTTAACAATTTATTTTAAGTCAAAAAAATTAATTCTCAAAAGTTGCTCACCTCTTATTTCTGATTATCAACTTTTACTGTGGACATATTAATTTACGATTATACTTTTAATTTTTTTTTTATTTTTTATTTTTTTTAAAATAGGAAAAGACCCAAATAGACTATAGAATATTATTATTATTTCTTATGAAAAATGTAGACAAGTAGTGAATAACAAAAAATAAAAGTTAATTGAAAATGTTACTTCACAGCTTATTTAACAAACACTACTTAGCAACTTAAATTTATAATCCAACAACTACACCAAACAGATTAACAGCTTATGATTAAAATCATAATCTATCATCTGTTAAGCTATAATCTATAGTATGTTTTAACAGTTACACTAAACGAGGCCAATGTTTATGTCAATTTCACAAAGTGCCTATTTGGTAGAATTTATTCTCAACTTAAATCTACTTATAGCTTAAAAAAAGTGATTTTGAAGTGTTTGGTACAACTTTTCAGAGATGGATTATAGCTTATTTTAAGTGATTTTTAGCTTAAATCTCTAAGTTGGTTGAGAGGTGCTTATAAAGACAGCTTAAACGAGCAGCTGAATTTTGAGGGGCCTAATGACTTAAATGGCCCTCATATACTTCAAATATTACCAAAAAACCAATATATAAATCTATAATCAAACACTGTTCACTTTTTCACATAGAGAAAGAGAAGGGACGGCAATTTCTAGTGACACATCACGATCTCTCTCTCTCGAACTACCCCTCGAATATATATATGCCTCATTCTAGAACCAAACCCTAACCCTCACTCTCTCTTTTCACAATCTGAACTGTAGCCCATTCCTCTATCTCACTTGCACTGCGATCGCCGTCTGTTGCCATTGCGCTTCCTTCAACTCCAGAATACAACACAGACCTAGATCTCCCCTTCTCACTGCTCTCGCTGGCTGTTGTTTCTACTTGCGTCTCAAGACATAGCCCCGCCGTTGCATCGTAGCAACCCATTGCTGATTTGTTGTCATCGCCGTCGTGTCGCCATTGTTGAGCTTCTCTCTCTCTCGATCTGAAACCACATCACGATCTAAAAATGGTGATGATGATGATGACAATCGATGGTTTTTGGTGGTGGTGGAGGAGATGGATGAGCTGAGAAAAGGCTTCTTGCAGACCACTGGCAGCAGCTCCACAGATCTAGGGTTTTACAAAATTGTAATGAAATAAAAGAAAAAAAAAAGAGAAAAAAAACAATTTATTTCAATTAAGTTCCATTTAATTTTAAAAAATTATTGGAATTAATATTGAAATAAATTGTGCAATTTTACAATTTAAATAAAGAAATAAATTATTGATATAAATTGCAAAATTGCACAATCTAAATAAAGAAATAAATTGCACAATTTTATTTCAATTAAAAAATACAATTTACTTCCCAATTAAAAGAATAAAATTATTTATATTATTAATTGTAATAAAAAAATATAAATACATGAATATGATTGATATTAATTGTAATGAATTAATAAATTAAACAAAATTAACAAAAAGGAAGAAGAAGGAAAAAAACAAAGAAAGAAGTGAAAAGAAAACAAGGAGAAAAAGAAAAAAGAATGAAGAAAAAAAAAATATTTGATGCTAATTAAACCATAAATTGACACTAATTAATTTATAATGGAAAATGAAATAATTTTTATACTAATTGATACTATCAATGAAAATAATAATTTTTGTAATACTAATCTATATAACTTTTATTATTGATAATTACTTTTTAAAATTAAAATTGAAAAAATATTAAAATAATTATTTTATATCATATAAGGGCAAGAAGGACAGTTATACAATAAAAGTTATTTTTATAATTTATCAACCAAATATTATTCTCTGCTTAAATCTATAATCCACAATTCATCAACTGTTAATAACCTATGTTTATGTTATAATTATAATCTGTTAAGTTATAATTTTTAATCCTATTTTTTACAACTCTACCAAATATGATCTAAAATCCTGCATGGGTAAGAGATGCGAAATATTGGGGTGGTTTGGGATAATCTAAATAAGTGTATTTTTTTAATTTTTTGTGAAATATGAGTTGAGTTTGAAGTGATGTAGTAAAGAGGTACTGTGACTTAAATAAGATGTATAACTTAAATAGGAATAATGACTTTTTGACTTTTTTAAAAATACCAAGCAAGACTTTAGTCTAAGGGTGTCCGCGCGTCGGTTTATGATGGTTTGCGGTTCGGTTGGACCCGCCCGCATCTAGCGTTTGGGGAAAAGTCAACCCGCAACCGCCCGCAATGCGGTTTGCGGTTGTGAGGATAGAGTTCGCGGATGTGCGGTCGGTTTGCGGGCAGTTGCGGATTGAACTTTTTTTTTCAAAAAATTTTATTTTTAAACCTTTTTTTTCCCCCCATTTTGTTAATCTTTATTTTGGACATTTTTTTTCACAGATTCAAGTTAACAGATTCAATTCATAGATTTAATTCCAAAAAAACAGATTATACAGACACAGATAGATTTAATTTCAAAAATTAAATAACAGATTTAAAATAGATTTAATACAGATTTAATACAGATTTAAAACAAAATTAAATAGATTCCACAAATAGATTTAAAACAGATTCAATACAAAATTAAATAGATTCACAAATTAAACAGATTTAAAACAGATTAATTCCAAAAACAGATTTAATGTCCTCCATCAACAAATAACATAAATAAATCTATCTATCAACTGATTCTTCAACCAATACCACATTAATGAACAGATCAAAATAGATCTATCAACTGATCTCCAAACATAGACAGTCAAAGATGGGAGAGCTGAGAGAGAGAAAGAAGAGGAGAGAGAGAGGCTTAACTTCGATCGGTGCGATGACAGAGTCAATCGACTCGGTCAGATTTTGTGATAGAGAGAGTCGATCGAGTGCAGTAGATGCAAAGCCAAAGAGTGAGAGACCGTGGATGAAGAGAGTGAGGGAGGGAGACAGCTCAGAGACACAAAGATCGGGGGAGAGAGACATAGACAGAGACTGAGATTTAAGAGAGAGCTTACTGTGAGGTGTGCGATGAGGTCGATCAAGATCGATTAGTCCATCTGCGAAGAACAGAGAGAGTGGATCATGCTGTGTAGGCGTGACATGAAAATCGCGAAAAAGGTGAGACGTGAGGTGAGAATGAGAGACACAGAATCGTGAAGAGTGAGCATTGAGAAATGACAGACACAAAATGGGATAGATAGAGTGAGAGATAGATAATATGGATTAGGGTTTCTTTTTTGAACGGTCGAATTGAAAGGAAAAGAAAAGAGGTTTTTTTTTTTAAACGGTTAGATTAGATTTGAATTAAAAAAAATAAAAAGTGTTTAAGGCGGGCAGGTTGGCGGGTGCGGTTAAACCCGCAATCCGCCCGTAACCCGAAAAATAACAAAGATCCAAACCGCATTTCTACCCTAATGTTGTTTGTGAAACCGCCCATACGTGCGCGGTTCGGATCGGATAGGGCGATTTTAGCGTTCGGATAACCTATGTTCAGCCCTACTATTAGAACAAATAATTTGATAGAATTTTGGTATTTTTATACATTTTTTTTTATGATGGGACGGAAACGAGCCAGCAGAACATGGACAGAAAAGGAATTAACCGTACAGACGCATTTCCGTCATTTTCCACAGCCGTCGGTCCTAGATCCACCCACGCCACGCGAATCTGAAAAACAGTGCTTAAAACCCTAATTAAAATTGGAATATTACACGTAGAATCTGAATCTTTTGAAAAACTGGTCAGAATCAACGGCCCGATCAAATCCACAACCCCTATATACATGTCATGCGATTCAGCAGACTGCGTTCATTTTGGTCTGCG
>NW_021031581.1:0-12347 GCF_004153795.1 Camellia sinensis
TAAATTGAACATGTTACATTATTAAATTAATTTCTTATTTTTTTATATAATGAATGATACACACAATTTTTTTTTTAATTATAAAGTAAATGGTTTTGATTATAATAATGATATCACATCATTAATGACATGTGATATCACAACCAGAGGAATGAATCCCACAAACCACTTTGCCTCACACACCACTACAACATATAAGACTTTTGGCGACCAATTATTTTGGTCCCTAAAACCATTATTTTGGTCTCTAAATGATTTTTGTGACAAAATTAAATTCGTCACTAAAAAATTCACTAAAAGTGCGTCCAGAAAAGTCTTTAGCGACGAATTTTTGAAAGTGTCGCTGAAAATGATAATTAGCAACCAATTTTATATTGTCACAAAATGTTTAATTTTACAGGACTAAACATCTGGTCGCTAATACTCCATCACAAAATGTCCCAATTTGGTCGCGAAAAACAAAATAATGACATTTTTAACAATAATGATATTTGGTCACTAAAAGACAAATAACTTTCTCTACAATACATTTTTGTTGGTAAAAATCGAAGTTGGGATAGCTAAAAATGCACAAAAATTAAATGTCATCCAATCATTAAAAAAGAATAAAAAATAATTGGCATCGACATATCAAAGACACTCTATTCCCAAATCATAATGAGTATATAGCTTTGAGTCTATTCAAAGTTTCCAAACTCAAAGTTTCCAAAATGCTTTTAAAAAGTTTTCAAATTCAAAGTTTCCAAAAATTGACATATCAAGTTGCAATCTCAATCAACCAATAATCGTTGCTATTATGAGGAAGTAGAGCAATGTCACAGCGATGCTTCTTATACTTTTCATCAAGGGACTCCTCGTTGTCAGCATCAAAACCTACTTGTCTGGAAGCTATTTCAATGTCTTGGAGAGAAAATCCCTAGAACTACATGCGGGACTAGAAACTATTCTCTTGCAATGCAATAACTCTTTAGCATTTCTTGTAACGATATGCAGGGCTAGAAACTATTTCTCTATTCCCAGATGTTCCTACCTCATAGGAGACCTCTTATGTTGGTAGGCAAGGATCAGCTCCAAACTTAGAAGTGTCTATTACCGCAATTGTAAGAATCACCAGTCATCATGGAGCACATCATCCTTTCAGAAAAATGGAAAGCACCTATAAAATAATATTGTATCATTACATTCACAAATTGGATTACAAGTAACACCCAGCTATTATCTTTGTTGATTGTAGGGTCAAGAAGAACATGTATACAATACAAATGAAGTTTTTAGTTTTGACATTTTGTCAAACATATAAAAAGGCATAAATTGAACAGAAATTTGAAACAAGTACCAAAAACCCATCTAAAACAAGCACCAAGGACTTCTCTCAAACCAAGACCTCTTTATCAAAATAATAATAATAATAATAATAAATAAAAATAAAAATGTCAAAAATCTATCAAAATATATGCCAAAACAAAGACATTGTCCTTAAATTCCAATATCTTGAACAAGTGATTCTTCTAAATAGCTAAGAAGAGACGAATATGGTTCTATAAATTGATTTCCAAGTATTAGATGTGTCATCATTCATTTGCTATTAGGCCAATCCAAACTACATGTTGGCAACATAAAATTAGAGTGTCAAAACAAAAATGTGTAGTATCACATAAACGAATGCGAGTACTAAAATCAGTGTTTACTCTCACAATGCATCATTATCGATATACATTCCAATGATTAAAAATTCCCTATATGAAACGAACTTATAGGTTGTAGCAGAAATTGTGTGTATGTACAGCAACAAAGGGAATTGACAATTTTTTATCTGTACATATTTTTTTTCTGTTTCTATCTCTTACTGGGTTAGGAATTCAAGATTATTTTGATCATACTGAAATAAATATGTTCTTTTGATTTAATCAATAAATTTGTTAGGGATGGTGTGATAGAACTATTGGTTGCGTTTGGTAGAGTTTTGTAAATATGGTTTGAGAGTATGAGTTGTATTTTGAGTTTGTAAGTTATGGAATTAGGATTTGAGTGTAGAAAATTTGTTTGGTTATGGTTTTTAAATAGAGTGTTGAATTGAGTTTTGAATTGAGTGTGTAATTGAATTTTGAAAGTTTGATTTGACATGTTGTAGACACCCCATTTTTGACCGACCTTAAGACGTAGATGTCACTAGTTGAGCGCTCAGTGATATTGCACATCGTGCTCATTCAGAAGTTTCAGAGTCCCAGCTGCAAGCCTTGCCTCCGGACTTTCGGACTCCTTCATGCTTTGTCTCGGTTTGCGAACCAGGTTTTGTCTTCTCTTCCCGAAGGGAGAGAGAGGTCTCGTAGATCATCTCTCAGTGGCCGTAGGCTACATTTCGTGGTCGTAGGCCATCTTTCCCGTTTGGATCCCAGTTTTCGATTTTTCGGAGCCGACGGCCGTGCGCTTCGGTTCGGGACCACCTAACCACCTCCGTTTGCTCCGGTTTTTGGCACACGCCTTATTTACTCCCTTTTGGGGGACACTGTGGTCCGAGAGACCAACTTCGTGGTCGAACGCCACTTCCGGTGCCTAACAGCCTGTTTTCGGGGTCCCGGGCCGCGCGTTTTGGTCCCCCGAACCTCCGTTTTGCATCCGTTTTGGTTCATTTTTTGTAAGAGAAGGCAGAAACCTCCAAGGTACCCTCCTCCCCGGCTTCTCTCAATAGCGAACCAACAATTGCTCACCCACCCACAAGGTAACGCGCAGAAGCCACCACAACCACAAGTCCCCAAACACACGAATACGAAAAAGTACTAGCAAGATAAAGGTAAGCATGTGGCGCCACCACATCATCACCGAAACTAACACTTGTGTGAGAGGCTGCCAGAAGGCACAAGAGAATAGCCCAACGGATGTCTCCTCTTGTCGGAGAACAAGAAGTAGTCCCGAACAAGGAACATCAGGAAACCCGGCGGGCGTACTGCGTAATCTCCTCTAGAGTCTCGGGCTCAGTATGGCCTAAAATGGAAGAAAACCAAGTGTACCGGACTCGGCCCGAGGATTTGGTGACGGTGGAGGAGCTCCCGAGTAAGAAGATCCAAGAACGGCCTCCCACTGGCCCATATCCTCGTCATATGGTGGCGGCGTGGCGTGCCCACGTCAAGGCCGGTCAATTACGGCAAAGTACAAAAGGGTCATGGTCATATCCCCCGCGCGATGAGAATTGAAAGGGAGTTTTGGTGTCCCACCAACCTGCTCCACCAGGGCGCCATCAACGTCTTGCTAGCTGGACACGAGATATCCAGGCAAAAAGGGCCCGCAATCCTGTTAGATCAACCCAAATCGCGGAGACCTCTGGGGAGCTCCGCGTTACACTCTCTCGCAACAATGGAGCCATATCCTCGCGTTTAACACGGAGACACCTGCATTCACAATGAGTACAATATTATTCAGTTTTAGAATGAAATAAACAAGCTGCCCGTGAAATGAAAAATGTATAAGCTATATGCAAAATCAAAATGCAAGTGTCGGGCGTCGTGTTCGGCTCTCATCAATGTGGACTGTGTTGTTCACCTCAGCATTGGACCCGCGTGTTCAGATTTCAAAACCAGTGGGCTGTGTGTTCACCTCAAAAATGGGCTGCGTGTTCAGAAAATTTTTAGAGTTTGGACTGGTTTTCTCTCTTCAACAAATCAGTGGGCTTGTAGTGTTCACTCAACAATGGGCCTGCATGTTAAAATACGTGTTCAAAAAATTTCAGAATTGGGCTGTGTGTTCTTCTCTCAACAAATCAATGGGGCCGTTGTATTCACCTTAACATGGGGCTACATGTTCAGAAATTCAGAGTTTGCGGTTTATTGTGTTCTTTCTCTCACAAAATCAGTGGGCTGTGGTTTCACCTCAATCAATGGGCGCAGTGTCAGAAATTCAGAGTTTGGGCTGTCAATGTGTTCTTCTTCTTCAACAAATCAATTGGGCTGTGGAATCTGATACTGTGTTTCACCTCAATCAAGGGCTGCGTTGTTCAGAAATTCAGAGTTGGGCTGCTGTGTTTTTCTCTCAACAAATCAGTGGGCTGTGTGTTCACCTCAACAATGGGCTGCCGTGTTCAGAAATTCAGAGTTTGGGCTGTGTGTTCTACTCTCAAACAAATCAGTGTGTGCTGTGTGCTACCTTCAACTTGGGCTACGTGTTTCGGAAATCCAGAGTACTTGGCTGTGTGTTCTACTCTATTAAAACAAATCAGTTGTGCTGCCGTGTTCATCTTCAACATGGGCTGCGTGTTCAGAAATTCAGAGTTGGGGCTGTGTGCTTCTACTCTCAAACAAATCAGTGTGTGCTGTGTGTTCACCTTCAAACTTGGGCTGCGTGTTCATAATTCAGAGTTTGGGCTGTGTGTTCTACTCTCAACAAATCAGTGGCTGCATGTTCACCTTCAAACTTGGCTGCGTGTTCAGTAAATTCAGGGTTTGGGCTGCTGCGTCCTACTCTCACAAAAGTGTGTGCTGTGTTTCACATCAGGTTATTGGGCTAGAGTGACAGAAATTCAAGCGCTTCAAACGCACAACAAAATTACTTGTATCATTGGGCTAAGCATCAGGAAACAAGCTACGTGCTAATAAAAGAGCAGATATGCATAGCAATGAGGCATAAAACGTACAAAAATGCAGAATTACGTTGCGGAAATGTAAAAAAAGGGCGAAATAAATACCTCTCGTGCCTCATGAGAGAGGTGAGACTTTGGCTCTCGCAGAAGCAGATCCCCAGGCGCTCGATCATCAAAATCACGTAAGTGATAAAAAATAGCCCCAGTCAAAGGGATCTGTACCTCTCGGGGATAAAGGGTGCGAACACTCAGATGCAAAGACATGATGTCAGGCTTGCCTTCCGGCGCCTGGAGAACCTCGCCGTGGCGGGAAAGTGACCCCGTCATTTCAAGAAATCTGCAAAAAGGAGCACAAAAATGGAGCCAAAAATGAGCCAAAATTAAAAAAGTCAAACAAAAGTCAAAACTCTCGGGAAATTGAAAAAGTCATTCAAAAAGTCAACCCTCGAGGGAAATCTTCCAAATGTTTGAGACAAAATTATCCTCAAGTGTGTGAAAATTGAGGAAAAGAAGCACTGAAATCAAAAAACTTAATCAGTTCCAAAGTGCATGAAAACTTGAAAGATTTCGCGAAAACAAGTTTACGCGGAGGCATTGGAAAACGCGCTTATAGGAGGGACTGGATTTCGGAGTTTTGGAGTTGGAATGTGAGGAACGTGTTTCAAAAAGGATACATCTCACTTTTGACGAAGCATGATGACAGAGTACCTGAAAGTTGGAGTATGACGTTCCCAGCGGCGCGATTTCGTGACAGAAAAGTGCTCTAGGAAGGGAGGGCGAGTCCCCCCCCCCGGTTCTGTTCCATTATTGGGCTCACTACAGTTCAGGCTCATCAATTGTCACGTTCTAAATCTAAACCAAAGAGTCCAAATCGGCAAAATCATTTTGAGGGAAAACAGATTTTTGAAAGAAGCCAAACATGGACTGCTTTGCCAGATATAGAGTCGCCACCTAAATGTTTTATTTTTTGGGGGAAATTTAGGAAAAACCCTTGACTCGTTTACCTAAGGCCACGTGTTTCGTTCATCACCAAAGGTTGCCTCGGGCTCGGGAACTTGGGTACGATTGGGGAAAGGTCACTTCGTGAGCACCCCCCGCTCGCCCGATCAAAGATCGGCCTCTACTTAACCATTTGATTATCTATTTTGAAAAGATTATGCGTCTTATTCTGGTTATTAGCCTAGCACTTTACTATGTGATCGCACAGCATACAAGTATAGACTGGATCGCTTGGAATTGGAACAAACGTTTCTGTTTGTTTATTTTGAAAATGGTTTGATTGGTTGCTACCTGCAAGTAAGGCTAAGACGTTGGATTTGCCACCCCTCGGGTGGGCTTAAGAGAGAAAAGAAAAAAAAAAAAAGATTTTGCCACTATCTTAGTGGGCTTAAAACTCACAGTGAATGGATTGTTTCAATCCAAATAAACCCAACCTTCCACCCACAGGCCATTCGGCAGTTATTATCACATAAGCACCATAGCCTCATTGGTAAACATGCTATCATGGCAGTCACTCACACGACATGCAAAGGATGCTAAAGCACCAAAAACTTACCGAGTACTCCAAGCCAAAAACAGAAGCTAATTAGAAATTCATACCATGATCCTAACTATATAGAAATGGCTAATAGCAACACCATGGCAAAAATGCAACTAAGCATAGGCTCGGCTATTCTTAAACATGGCATATTGAAATGCTACAGCTAAACATGTATTCAACTTGGAATTGAAATACAATGCAGTTATGTTATGATGCGCCGAGCCCGGTTGCATTGCAAGACAGATGAATGAATGCACACATGTTATTTCCATAAAACTTGGTTATTTGTAATTGAAAACATGCCCCTAATCTAACCATCATAAGCGGTGTAAAATAAAAGGGAGAAGACATTGGGGTTGGAAGAAGAATACATCACACACACGCACACTTATTACAGTGTTTGCCCTCGCAGCAGGTCCGAATAAATAATATACAGTCCCAAATGAATAATTACAATCCAAAATATGTACACAACCCTAATTAATTAACAAATTAAATTAGGAAAAGCAATAATTTGGCGTGCAAGCCAGGGACTGCTTCAAAATCTGCTCCGGATGATGAATGATGCATGCTCGGGTTTGCTTGTGCGGATGAATCCCTCGCGATGCCCCGGTTTTGCCTCTGTTTGTTAAATTATTCTGGAATGCGTGCCAAGCTTCTGGAAGGCTGCCGATTTCTAATTTGCTGCAACAGAGAGCATACTAAGGGCATGACAAAGTGTTTTCAGCATAATGTATGCATAACTAACTCTCAGGAGTGTAGTCCTCGATCCTCGTGCCACCAATTCATGCATCTTCGATGCATTGCATGGCCGAGTAGTCCGATTTTCAAGAACTTAATATGAAATTGAATGCACATATAAACACAACAAGACCCAAACTCCATCATGGGTAATCCGGAGTGTCTGCAATTGGGAATTGAGGGACACGTTCCGTCACTCAGAGTACAAAACGTCCTCGTTTTCCTGTGCTTGGGCTAGCTCCTATATTCAAGCACAATTTGCAATATGCATGACAGCATGAATGCAAACTAATTATACAAACCTAGCATACACAATGCGTATGAGATGGCCATACACAATGCACGATATTAACAATGCATACCACAATTGCTTCTAACACACAACCTAGCATAACGCAATGCTATTGAAATGAAAATCGGCTATACACAATACACAATGGGACTTACACCAACATGATGGACCTCAACCCACTCACATCAGTAGCCATGAGACATTGAAAATTGAGACACTCGAAATGCGTGCACACATTGCACGCAATCAGAGGAACCCAAAGCCTGAAGGCCATCAAATCGCCACTCTACCAAAGCCAATTGGCATAGGCATGGAACATGATATGCAAAACATGCGAATTTTTAGCCGCTTAAAATATGATACAAAACAGCCCTGAAACAATGGAACATGGCACTCGATGCATGGAATGAACACCCGAAACTCGAAACTAGGAACTGGAAATGACTTACAGGCTATACAAAGCATGTATTATTTTGATCATTGAAGCATGAAGACAGAATGCAAGGACAGTTCCCAAAACATGCATATTTCCAGGTTCTATAACAAGGTCTCCAAAAAATGAACACAAATAGGGCACTATCTATCATGCAAAAATGCCCAAGAAGATGAGAGAGATTAAAAACAAAGGGGACAGAACTGGCCCCAAGATGGGAAAGATCCCTTCAACAAAGTTGAGAGTCCGGGCTTCAAAAAAAGGCACTTTTTACAGTTTACAATCAAAGCCACGAAAAATAATCACAAATATGGTCCAAAACCTATCGATGCCAAGGAAAAGGCCTAACGAGATTAAAGAGAACAAGTGGTAGCTTTTCTGTTCTCAAACAGAGGAGAAAGCCCATTCAAACAAAGTTGATTGAAGGGACTTCAAACAAGATATTTTCACAGTTTTATTGGGCAAAAGTTTCACAAACAGTCTCACAAAATATATAAGCCTAAAAACTACTATCAAGAAGTTGGCTTAAAAGAAGAGAGAACAAGGTCCAAAGTGCACATAGTTAGGCGCCTCAAACAGAGGAGAGCTCTTCACAAGGTGAAGAGGGGCTAAAATTTTTTTACAAGTTTATGACCAAGTCCAAACACAACTCACTCGCTATAATAACTATGAAAAATTGGCCTAAAGAGAGTTATATACCAAAAGGGTGGGAGGGAGCTCAAACAAGAAAAGACCCTTTAATCAAACATGGAGATGAGCACCAAAATATAAAACTATTTACAGTTTGGGTCGCGAGCCCAAAATTGCTAGCAAGTATGGCTTTTAGATACAAAGCAAAATAAGACAAGAAAAAGAAGAGAAGAAGACTTATCCTTGAAGACCATATGAACCAATAGCTTTTGCGACCAAATTTCTGAGCCTTTAACCTCTCCAAAATGGTCCCAAAGTCTGGAATTGAAGGATTGGAGGCCTGTGCGTGCTATCGAGGTGTAGGGAAATGGCTGTAGGACTTAAAGGGGTTTTGATGCTTGTGGTAGAGAGAGAGAGAGAGATTTGAATGCAAGAGCTCAAAACCAGTTTTTGTAAACCTTTTCAAAATGCAGCTGGAAGTGTGGTTTTATAGAGGAGAGGAGTGTGGACAAAAGCCGGGGGAAAATCAAATTCAAATTTCCGCCAAAAGACCCCCTCGGATTACCAGGACTGTTGGGGAAAACATGAGGGTGATAGCATGTAAAGAACCAGGTGAGAGGAGTCATTGGTGCCGGCTAGTTTCAAGAAGGTTCAGGGGGTTTCGGCCGGCGGGCCAAGAGTCAAAAGGTCAAGGAACAAATTGCTGTCGGCCACCCCAAAAAGGTGGCCTCCCATGTGTGCACAACTCAAACTATGTAATCAAAACCCAAGGAAAAAGTGAACCAGGAGAAGAAGAAAGACCATTTTTAGAGGGCGTTCAAAAGGTTCTTCAGGCCACAAGTTATTTGTGTCGGGCCACCAAATATTGGTGGCCTCCCAGGTGTGTACCAACACAAATATGGGGTTCTAGGTGTATCAAAAAAGGTGCCCTGGGATGGCCAACATTCTTCAAGTGAGGGAAAACAGACGACGCGGAGAGCGATTGAAGAACATAAGCTGGATTTTCAGAACAAATTGGCTGGCCTCCCACCCTTCCTTACAAGCTTTCCTAACTTATGGAAAATAAGGTCTCCACAAAAAATGAACCAAACGGATGCAAACGGAGGTTGCGGGGACCAACGCGCGCCGCTGCGGACCCCGAAACCAGCTCTGTTTAGGCACCGGAAGTGGCGTTCGACCACGAAGTTGGGTCTCTCGACCACAGTGTCCCCCAAAAGGGAGTAATAAGGCGTGTGCCAAACGCGGAGCCAACGGAAGGTGGTTAGGTGGTCCCGAACCGAACGCGACGGCCTGCGGCTCCAAAAATCGAAAACTGGGATCCAAACGGAACAGATGGTCCTACGACACGAATGTAGCCTACGGCCACTGAAGAATGATCTACGAGACCTCTCTCTCCTTTCGGGAAGAGAAGACAAAACCTGGTTTCGCCGAAAACCGAGACAAAGCATTGAAGGAGTCGAAAGTCGGAGGCGAAGGCTTGCCAGCTGGGCTACTCTGAAACTTCTGAATCAGCACGATGTGCATATCACTGAGCGCTCACTAGTGAATCTACGTCTTAAGGTCGTCCAAAATGGGGTGTCTACAACTGTTCAATCATAACTTTCAAAATTCAATTACACACTCAATTCATCAAAACTCAATTCAACACTTATTTTAAAAACCATAACAAACAAATTTTTTCCTAACACTCAAATCCTAATTTATAACTTACAAACTCAAATACAACTCATACTCTCAAAACATATTTACAAACTAACCAAAACGCAACAATAGTTCTATCACACATCCTAACAATTTTATTGATTAAATCAAAGACAATTTATTTCAGTAATGATCAAAATAATCTTGCATTTCCTAACCCAGTAAGAGATAAGGAAAACAGAAACAAAAAATATGTACAGATAAAAAATTGTCATTCGCCTTTGTGCTGTAACATACAACACAATTTTCATGCTAGCAACCTATAGGTTCGTTCATATAGGGATATCTTTTATCATTTTGGAATGTATATCGATAATGATGCATTGTTGAGAGTAAAACACTGATTTTTAGTATCGCATTCGTTTATGTATACTACAACATTTTTGTTTGACACTCTAATTTTAATGTTGCAACTGTAGTTTGGATTGGCCTAATAGCAATGAATGAATGAACACATCTAATACTTGAAATCAATTTATAGAACATATTCGTCTCTTCGTTAAGCTATTTAGAAGAAATGCACTTGTTCAGATATTGGAACTTTAAGGACAATGTCCTCCTTTTGTTTTGGGCATAGTATTTTGATAGATTTTTGACATTTTTATTTATTTATTATTATTATTTATTATATTTTGATAAAGAGGTATTGGTTTGAGAGAAGTCCTTGGTGCTTGTTTTTAGATGGGTGTTTTTGGTACTTGTTTTCAAATTTCGTTCAAGGTTTATGGGCCTTTCTTAAATGTTTGACAAATGTCAAAACTGAAAAACTTCATTGTATTGTTACCTGTTCTTCTTGACCTACAATCCAACAAAGATAATCAGCTGGGTGTTAACTTGTGATCCAATTTGTGAAATGTAATGATACACATATTATTTTATAGGTGCCTTTTCCATTTTTCTGAAAGGGATGAGTGCTCCATGATGACTGGTGATTCTTACAATGCGGTAAGACACTGTATAACGTTGGAGCTGATCCTTGCCTACCACATAGAGGTCTCCTAATGAGGTAGGAAACATCTGGGAATAGAGAAAATAGTTTTCTAGCCCTGGCATACGTTAACGAAATGCTAAGAGTTATTGCATTGCAAGAGAAATAGTTTCGTAGTCCGCATGTATTCTAGGGATTTTCTCTCCAGCATTGAAATAGCTTCCAGACAAGTAGGTTTTGATGGGCTGACAACGAGGAGTCCCTTGATGAAAAGTATTAAAGAAGCATCGCGTGACATTGCTCTACTTCCTCATAATAGAACGATTATTGGTTGATTGAGAATTGCACTTGATATGTCCAATTTTTGGAAACTTTGAATTTGAAAAACTTTTTAAAAGCATTTGGAACTTTGAGTTTGGAAACTTGATAGACTCAAAGCTATATACTCATTATGATTTGGGATCAGAATGTCTTTGATTGTCGAGTGCCAATTATTTTTTATTCTTTTTTAATGATTGGATGACATTAATTTGTGCAATTTTTAGCTATCCCCAACTTCGAATTTTTCAACAAAATGTATTGTAGAGAAGTTCTTTGTCTTTTAGTGACAAATATCATTTTGTTAAAAATGTCATTATTTTGTTTTTCGCGACCAATTGGGACATTTTGTGATGGAGTATTAGCGACCAGACTGTTTTAGTACTGTAAAAAACATTTTGTGACAATATAAAATTGGTTGCTAATTCTCATTTTCAGCGACACTTTCAAAATTCCGTCGCTAAAGCTTTTCTGACGCAACTTTTAGTGAATTTTAGTGACGAATTTAAATTTTGTCCCAAAAATCTATTTAGAGACCAAATAATTGTTTTAGGGACAAAATAATTGTCGTCCAAAGTCTTATATGTTGTAGTGGTGTGTGAGGCAAAAGTGGTTTGTGGGATTCATCCTCCTATATAGATTTATTATTGGTTGTGGGATATCACATGTCATTAAATGATGTGATATCATTATTATAAATCAAAACCCATTTACTTTATAATAAGAAAAAAATTTGTGTGTATATTTCATTATTAAAAAATAAGAATTATTTAATATGTAACATGTTCAATTTATTATGTTTGGTCACTAAAAAATAAATAATTTATTTTTTAAAAATATAATTTTATTCATTTTAAATTACATTAATAAAATTAGACAGACTAAGATTTATGAATCATTTAAAATTAAAATAATATGATAAAAAAATTTACAAAATGAAATAATTTGAACATTAATAGATTTTCAAGTTAGACAGTGGCAAAGGAAGCGACTCTAAAAAATTCACGACAAATTTTTGGCCAATGACAACCTTTTAAGATCAGCAATTCTTTCAGGAGCTTTTTTCTGGATTTCACTTTTGAAGTGGATTTGTCCATGAACAACAAAAAGTTTCATCCAAAGGGATTGCAGAACTCATTTGGAACGGTGAGATCGTCTAGAGGCTAACAACATTTATATTACCACATCCCTCAA
>NW_021031590.1:0-23818 GCF_004153795.1 Camellia sinensis
AGAGTAGAGGGAAGACAGCAGCGGTGATGTCGCGGACAAGCGCGTGGCGTCGCCGACAGCGGGCTCGCGAACAGTCGGCGGTTGGACGGCGACAGTTCTGGGCCCACTCTCTGCCCTCTTCTTTCTCGCGAACAGGGGGTAGTGGTTTGACGATGGCTTACAACGAGGCGAGGGAGATCGATCGGAGGGAGGGAGATCGATCGGTGGTGCTGTGATGAGCAGGGTTAGAGATGAGAGGGAAGAGACCCAGAAAAAGATGGAGAGGGCGATGATCGGGTGGTGTGTGATGAGAGGGTCATTGACAGAGACGAAAGTGTTTGTTATGTTCTTAGGATTTGATTTTTATATTATAATATATATAATATATACAGAGGGCATATCAACAGTAATTTCACATCGGGGGAAATGGGCAAGGGCCGGGCGCGGGGTCGGGGTCGGGGACGGGCCGGGTCCGGGCTGTGAAAGCTATCCCCGTCCCGGCCCGCAAACTGATCGGGGGTTAATTTTGAATACCATCCGCCGTCCCCACCGGGGATATTTTTCGGGGAAAAACCATTCTAATCGGGGTCGGGGGGTCGGGTCCCCGTCGGGCCGGGGTGAAATTGCCATCTCTAATGTGGCTTGCCCTTCTCTTGCCATGTGTCTTGATGTCATTGGTTCTTATTGTCACGTGGGGCTTCAGCGGTGCTGGGCTTCATTAATTGGATTATGTATTGGGCCCTAAGTGATGGGCTTGGGTTGTTCATAGTGGATTGTAGCCTTTATGGCTCTTGACATGTCAGTAGTCCCCCATTCCCAAGTGCAACTTTAGTCCAACGAAGGAAATAATGAAGAAAATGAGGGTTGTTAGAGACCGGCAAGATGGAGGCCGACCAATAGGAGTGACCAAGTGGATGGACCGACCAGGAGAAGGGCCGACCGCGGAGGGTCGTCGAGTGGAGGGACCAACCACAAGGAGGGCCGACCGCGAAGGGTCGCCGAGTGGAGGGACCGACCACGAGGAGGACCGACCGCGAAGGACAGCCGAGTGGAGGGACCGACCATGAGGAGCGCAGACCACGAAGGGGGAGGTGGCGGGGTGCGGGGCTCGAAAGGCGGCGGGTCACGTGGTGACTTGAAGTGGAAAAGACAGGGGAGGGGAAGGGGGCAGTGAATCGTAGCCGTACACGTGACAGAATCACGTGGTGGGGAAGGTTAGGCATTAGGCCAGAAGTGAAACGATAGGTCATTATGGGTGTTGAAAAGACAGTTTTGGCGGATGGTTGAAAATTTTTCAAATTGGAAAAAATTAATTGTGACCCTTGGAATACAGGCAAGCCTTGGGCTTTTGGTATTATACGTTTTACCTACTTTTTTTCGAAAAATCAAAACATTCTAAGTATAGACTCCTTCGTTGCAAGTGATACACCCTTGCGACATTTTTTGAATTTCCTTGCGCTTGCATCCGAAGCTATTCGTAGACACACTACAGAAATGGCCCAAGAAGATGCTGCAAACGTCAGGGTTGATCCATTGGGGGACGACGATGCGGTGGATTTGGCGGAGTAATACAGGACGGAGAGGCGAGTGGGGAGTGGGAGGGAGTCGTCGGGACAACCTCGTTCATCCACAATGACAGCAGCGCCGACGCCAATCAGCCAGGTGGAGCCAGATCACTGGCATACAAAGGCCGATAAGTCGATCATTACCGCGAAGGAGCTGGAGGATATGCGGGAGAAGGACCAGATTCCTGCAGAGATAGAGTTGAGACTGCTGGAATCAAAAGAGAGGGCATCCGATGTTCGACCGGGGGAATTCACCCTATACGAGGAGGCGCTAAAGGGGTGTTTGAGGTTGCCCCTACCCCGGATAGTGGTGGACGTATTGAATCGGTTGGAGGTAGCTCTAGGCCAACTGATGCCTAATACGTGAAAAATCTTGTCGGCCTGTGCGAGCGCGTAGCCAAAGGCGAACGAGGGGGCTGAAATGATGGTGGACGAGTTTTTTGTGTGCTATAAGGCGTCGGGGCAGTAAGAGACTTGGGTCACTTTGCAGGCGGCGGCAGGAAAGGGATTGGTGGCGGCATTGCCGTCATCGATAAAGAGGTGGAGGCCGTAGTGGTTCTATGTGTCCGCCAACAGAGGGGTTGGAGTGCGCACAGTTTGGAAAGTGCCTACCAAGTCTATGGAGCCAAAACTGGGGGCAGCAACAGAGGAGAGAGTGAAGGTGGTGAAGGAATAGAGGGAGAAGGAGGGCGCCAGATGGAACGAACTTGTTCAGCCGTCAGCCTTGTTTGCGGCAGGGTTGGGTCCTCAGCCGATCGGTGGAGACCTGGGATCGGCGGAGTTAGAGGCGAGAAGGAGGGCGCAAGGGCCTGAGGATAGGACCATCCTCGCCAAAGCTAGTAAGTTCAAAGTGTCCCAGGAAGACCGACCGCCGAAGCTGATCACGAGGGAGAGGATCCGACCGTGCCCCAAACCCTTGGGAGAAAAGGACTTAGGTGGATTTGAGCCACGACCGCCCCCAGTTGATCCTTTGAAAGAGAGAGCCTACAAGGAGATGGAGGGTGTGGTGAAGAAGAAGAGGAGGCTGAGGAGGAGTAAAGAGGAGCCTGCCTTGAAAAGGAGGAAGGATGCGACGACGGAGCAGACCCCCCTGGCGGGGAGGCAGAGGGGACCCCTGAAATGGGATTGGAGGAGGCGGCCAAAGAGGCAGGGAATGGGGCGACTGGCCTTGGGGAAGAAGTGCAATGTGGTGGGGTCGGCGCTGAGCCAAAGGTAGAGCCAAGGGAAGAGCCACAACCACAGGAGGGTCTGGCATCCCAAGAAGAGGGAGAGAGGCCTGGGTTGAAGACTGCCTTCTATCACGTCTCTGCGGTGTCTGGGAAAGTGGAAGGGGAAGGGAGAGAGGCCGGGATGGCTGCAGATTGCCTCTTGGGGGTGGTGGAAGACGCAGTCGTTCGCTCAGTGGCTGGCTATACTGAGGCTGAGCTGATGAAGGGGTTGTGCACAGCCTAGATGGAGGCGGCTGCCTTAGCAGGAGCCCTGTTGAATAACGATGCGGTGGCGAAGGGCGAATTGAGGAGGGAGAGGGAGAGGTTGGGACAGGTGGAGGGCCAACTTGAAAATTTCAAGAGGGAGAGCATGGGTTGGAGGAGGGCTGCGCGGAGTGCATGTGCCAGGGGGTTGGAGGAGGCTCAGAAGGTGAAGAAGATGGAGGTGTTGGCGATTGTACAACGCAATGTTGTCGCTTGAGCCCATACTGAGCTGCGGGCGGTCAAGTTGGAGCTAGAGGACGAACGCCGCAAGGTAGTGTCGCTCGAGTTCCAGCTGGTTGGCGTGCAGAAGAAGCTGGGAGATGCTCAAAAAGCCTGCACGGTCGCCACCGAGCGTTTTGAAAAGGCTATGACCAGCAATGAGGAACTGCGCGCCCAGCAGATCAAAGAAAATGATGAAGCAGACCTGAAGATTGCTGGGCTACAGAAGGAGCTGGAAGATGAGCGTGCTAGGGCAGTGGAGGAGAAAGCGAGGTTGGAGAAAGAGTTGGAGGAAGAAAAAACCAAGGAAGCCTCTGAAAGGGCAACATACCCCGATCTGTATGTCGCAACGGTAGAGCAATTTAAGGGGTCGGCTGACTTTCAGATGGCCATCGATGCTGCTATTGCCAGCAACTTGGCGAGAGAAGGGGCTGGGGGAGTTGGTCCATCGGGGACGACCGCTGGAAGCAGGAGCGAAGACGAAGTGGTCCAGAGATTCCAACGGTCGGACTTTTATAAACACGAAATGGCTAAATTCTGGGACAGTGGCTGGAAGATGTTCAAGCGTAAAGCAGAAAAGCTGTTCCCAGACATAGACTTCAGCAGTGTTAGAATTGACGAATACGACGTAGCCCAAACCCCCCTAGATGAGGGCATTGAAGAGGAAGATCTCGCCTCAAGTGAAGAAAAGGAGTGAGTGGAGTGGAGTGGAGAAAATATGTACTTAGAGTTTTGGTTGTTTGTTTTTTTTTTTTTTTTTTTTTTTTTTTGAATGACTGTAATAAACTTATGTACAAGTTTGTAAATAAATAAAATTTTGAATCTTTTTTTTCATGCTATTGCTTTTGTTTGTGCATCTAAAATGAATGAGAATGGTGATTTGTATAATGCTTGTGTATAAATCATTGTGAAGTGCAAAATGTAAGGAAAACTCTGTAAAGTGAAGTTAAAAACGTAAGGCAACCTTAATGCAGAGTCACTGTAAGGAAAACTCAATGTAAAGTGAAGTTTAATTTATAAGAAAAATTCAATGCAGAGTGAATGTGAGAAAAACTCAATGCAGAGTGAAGTTTAACTTGTAAGAGTGTTAAAGAACCAGTCTGATTTGGAAAACGTTGGACTAGAATTTGACTAAGTATGGCCACTAGGCTCAGTAGTTTTTTGTGACTCGGTTTGGCCGAGCTTTTCATGCTCAGTCTAGCTGAGGCTTTTTGTGCTCAGAATGGCTAAGGCTGTAAGTGACTCGGTCTGGCCGAGTTCTTCATACTCAGTCTGGCTGAGGCTTTTTGTGCTCAGACTGGCTGAGGCTTTAAGTGATTCGGTCTGGCAGAGCTCTTCATGCTCGGTCTGGCTGAGGCTTTAAGTGATTCGGTCTGGCCGAGCTCTTCATGCTCAGTCTGGCTAAGGCTTTTAGTGATTCGGTCTGGCCGAGCTCTTCATGCTCGGTCTGGCTGAGGCTTTAAGTGATTCGGTCTGGCCGAGTTCTTCATGCTCAGTCTGGCTGAGGCTTTTAGTGATTCGGTGTAACAACCCCAACCTCTGATTAACGCTAATCCATGATTAATTATGCCTAATTAGAAATTTAGTTGAATCTTGAATTAAATACATGTGTGTGTGTTGCATTGTTGTGATTATATCTGTTAGGCGTAGAAAGATCTGTTCACGATTTAGTTTCGGTTTGCGAATTGAAAGCCTTATCAGCATTCGAATCAGAAATTGGCTTGATTTATGTGCTAGTTAGGATTTATAGAATTTTATGGTGGGCTTAATTAAAATTCAGTTCGAAACAATTAAATTTGATTAAAATAATGCTATTTGTTTTATTTTGTCAATTACCACTTATTAGGCCTTTTGACCCCACTAAGTTGCCTTTCTCATTTTCATTCCTTCATGCCTTCCAACTGATGCTAGAAACGGGAGAGAGAGGGAGAGTTGAGAGATTTGGGTCCTAGTTCAAGAATTGACTTCACAATGAGGGAATTGGCTAGAAGATTGAAGATAATTTGAAGCTTTGAGTTAGGATCACACTTGTAATCAACTTTAGGTAAGAATGTTAGTCTCTAGCCTTGTAATTTAGTTGATTAATGCTTGAAATCAGTTATGTAGGCGAATTAACATGTGAATTGAATTAAAGGTTGGGAATCAAGAATGAATTCATGCATGCATGCATGTTTCATGGCATTTTAGAGATTTATTTCAAGAATTCCTTCATGCATGTGTTGAGTCTATTCTGATTTTGGAAACATAATGAGTTTCAAGTGATTTGGTAGCATTTGATCATGTTTTGAAGAGCCTTAGCTCAAAAATGTACTTGCATGTGATGTTCATAAATTGATTTTGAATTTAAGTTGAGTTTGTGTAAAATTGATATCCTTTTGGGCCATGATTTCTTGAAATGATCTTTTAAACATGTTGTTCTATGAGTTATTAAGTGTTTTCCAAAGTTTTGGGCCCAGAAAAGTGAGTTTGATGCTTCAAAGGTCGAATTTGAGCTTGGTGATCAAATCTGAAATTTCCAGAAATTTAATCCACGCTCAAGCGTGGGACTTTATGCTTCAGCGTGCACACTGAGTACATGCACTCCGCTCGAGCGCGAAAGTATACGCTCGAGCGTGAAATGCATATACCCATAAGTTCTTGTGTTTTACAGTCTGCTCGAGCAAAGGAATCCACGCTCTAGCGAGGCTCTTAGTCTCACGGTCGAGCGTAGGTCGAGCGCCCGTCGAGCGTGAAAATCATGCATCCAGTACTTTTTCCTGAGTTTACAGTACGCTCGAGCCAAGATACTCATGCTCGAGCGAAGCTTCATTGTCTGCATGTCCGCTCGAGCGAGGAAAGCCATGCTCGAGCCTGGACCTTATTTTCAGCAAATCTTGAAAAATGTTTTCTAACGCATTCTTGCATCCTCATTCCATCCTAGGCATTTCTAAGCCGTGTTTAAGACTCCATAATGAGGATTAAGGGTTAGAAACACAGTAAGAGCAAACGACATAAGTTATGTACAATTCGAACATGTGTTTCAAGTGTGTGTTCGTATGTGTGTTCATGTAGGTCACGTGTCTCAGAGCAAGTGATGGGCCGCCTTACAATCTAGTTAGGGCTACCAATCAACTGTGAGTAATAACTTTGTAAAGTTATGTTTAATGTTAAGTATTTTCTGAAGATTATGATACGAAGTAATTAGTTCTCTGAAATGTCGTGCTATGTTTGAAATGAATGAATGGTTGTCCAAGATTCTAAAAGTTATTCGTGGCATCCTTAGCATCATATGATATGCGTCCCTTTATGGGTCATCAGGTCCCTTTGTGGGTCATCAGGTCCCTTTATGGGTCATCAGAAACGTCTCTGTGCACATGAGTCATCAGAATGCCTTCAAGGCTGTCCCTTTATGGGTCATCGGATTTGTTAATGCTAAGGGATGTACCACGTATGATTATATGCAAAATCTAAAAATGGGAATGATTATGAATATGTATATGAATCTGTTTCTGATAAGAATTTGATTTCTAACTCTGTGATGGACATCATTCATTAAATCCTTTACTTTGTTATTATTCATTGGGCTTTAGCTCACAGTTTATATTATGTATGTAGGTGAGCCGGCGTGTGACCGGGCCAGAGTTGACGGCCTTCGTTTTCTATTTTTGCCAGCCAACCGTTGTGCCTCCCGACGAGGTTTCAATCGAAGTCTAGTTACATGGCTGTTTTTTTATTCATGCTAGTCCTTGTGTATGCTCTGTAAAGTCAGGTCTTGGGAAATACATTATGTAAATACCTTGTAAATATTGTGTAGCTGGACTGGCATGTTTATATATATATAAATAAGTTTTAAAATGTTCTGTCCCATGTACGTTATCACAGTTCACTGGACCTTGTCTATTTTGTATTATTGCTTCCGCAGCCCCTTATTATTTGCTAATCTGTTCAAAGGCGTTTGGTAGTCCACGGATTACTGGCCGGTTACGGTGCTAAACCTATAGAGACGGGTTTGGGTCGTGACAGAGTGGTATCAGAGCACGTGTTCTACCGCACACACAGGCCCACATGAGCTTAGGAAGTTCTAGTAAGAAGTAGGGGCATTTCATCTGCATGTTTATGTGTATTGTTCGAAAGTGAAAGCATAAGTTCAAGTATAAACATATGAATTTGAATACATAAAGTTTTGTTTACCTATAGCAAATGGACAATGCAAGGAATGATGACACAGCAGGGTCCTCTGATACCCGAATGAATAGAATGGAACAAAGGCTTGCAACCTTAACCGAAATGGTAATGCAACAACAGAGGCAACAACCTTTACTAGCTTCACTCCTACCGGCTTAAGTTGAAATGGGCACTGGTGACGTCATCAACTTGACACAGAAGTTCATGAAAATGAAACCGCCAACATTTTATGGTGGAATTGAACCATTGAAAGCAGAGACGTGGTTGCTTGAGATGGAGAAACTGTATGAGGTGTTCCCTTATTCTGAAGTCCAGAAAGTCCTCCTAGCCACCTATACTCTGAAGGATGAAGCCCGAAGGTGGTGGTTACTGATTCGAAATGGCCACGAGAAAATGACGTGGACTCAATTCAATACAATTTTCTATGACAAGTACTTTCCCCAGTGCTTCCGAGACCAGAAGGTTTCAGAATTCCAGGAACTCAAACAAGGCAGAATGTCTGTAGCCGAGTACGAGGTTAAGTTTATTGAGTTGGCAAGGTTTGCTCCTCACATGGTGGACATAGACTACAAGAAGGCCCGCAAGTTTGAGGGTGGATTGGATCTGGACATACTGGATAGGGTAGGAGTCCTGAACCTACCCACGTACGTGAATGTTTTGGATAGGGCATTAATGGCAGAGTCCATTCTAGCAGCGAAAAAATAAACTCTCGTCCCACGAACTGATTGGACGGGGAAAAGATATGGGAACAATTTCAAAAAGGGTCGTTCATTTTCTGGGAATAAGAGGCAAAACACAGGAGCTTACAGTAACTCAAGCCAAAGTAGTGGTACTATACCAATTTGCTCGGAATATGGTAGGAAACACAAGGGGGATTGTTATCAAGCTTTGGGCGCCTGTTTTAGATATGGAAAGACTGGTCATATGATGAAGGATTGCCCTATCAGGTTCGAAAATACCAACCAACCAGCTGCAAGCTCAGCTGGATCCGTTTCTGCATCTAAGACGAATACGAGGGCCACTACTGGGAAAGAACCTCTGAGACAGGGTCGAGTGTTCACCTTAGTGCCTGGTGACGTACCAAACACCTATACTGTGGTGTCAGGTACACTCGTTGTATGTTCTCAAGATGCATGAGTATTGATAGATTCTGGTTCTACACATTTCTTTGTATCGCATGCTTTCTCTCGAAAATTGACTAGACCATTAGAACTTATGACATATGTGTTGTCTGTATCTACGCCGTCTGGGGATTCTATGATGTGTGCTCATGTTTATCCTGCATGTGATGTTATGATTGGCGATATGATGTTATATGTGGACTTATTACCCTTGGGCATGAATCATTTTGATTGTATTTTGGGGATGGACTGGTTGACTAAATATTGTGCAACCATTGACTGTGCAAATAAAACTGTTGTGTTTAGACCACCGGGTATGCCTGAATTTACTTTTATTGGGAATGGGGTAGTTCCTCCCCCATATTTGATTTCGGCTGTGAAAGCTGTAAAACTCCTTAGGAAGGGATGTAGGGTTTATCTGTGTTGTATATTGACTGCACCATCTGACAGTACTACTATAGAAACAATCCCTGTTGCTTGTGAATTTCCCGATGTGTTTCCGAATGACTTACCTGGGGATTTAGTCAATAGAGAAATTGAATTCACTGTTGAAGTGTTTCCGAGGACACAACCTATTTCCAAGACTCCCTATAGAATGTCTACCTATGAATTGAAAGAATTGAAAACCCAACTTCAGAACTGTTAAATAAGAAATTTATCCGTCCGAGCACTTCACCTTGGGGTGCTCCAGTTCTGTTCGTCAAAATGAAGGATGGATCTTTGAGGTTGTGTATAAACTACCGAGAACTGAACAAAGTGACTCTCAAGAACAAATACCCTCTACCTCGAATAGATGACTTGTTTGATCAACTTCAGAGTGCCCAAGTGTTTTCCAAAATTGACCTCCGATCTGGGTATTACCAATTAAAAGTTAAGGCTGAAGACGTAAAGAAAACTGCATTCAGAACTAAATATGGACATTATGAATTTTTAGTAATGCCTTTTGGAGTAACAAATGCACCTGCAGCTTTTATGGACCTAATGAATAAGGTTTTCAAACGATATCTTAATGAATTCATTGTCGTGTTTATTGATGACATTCTGATTTATTCTAAAGACAGTGAAGAACATGAGAACCATCTGAGAACTACTTTGCAGATTTTGAAAGAAAAGAAATTGTATGCTAAATTGTCCAAGTGTGAATTCTGGCTTGACAGTGTAGCATTTTTGGGCCATGTAATTAACAAGTATGGTATTTCTGTTGACCCTCAGAAAATTGAAGCTATTGTGGATTAGCCTAGACCGACGAATATGACAGAGATTAGAAGTTTTTTGGGACTTGCAGGTTACTACAGGAGATTTGTAAAAGACTTTTCCAAGCTTGTCATGCCATTGACTCAGTTAACTCAGAAAAATGTGACATTTTACTGGAATGAACAAAGAGAGACAGCTTTCCAAGAGTTAAAAACCAGGTTAGTGACTGCACCAATCTTAACCTTGCCTAATGGTACTGATGGGTTTCAAGTGTACAGTGATACTTCCTATAAAGGCTTGGGGTGTGTACTAATGTAAAACGGAAGAGTGATTGCCTATGCTCCTTGACAACTTCGACCTCATGAAAAAAATTACCTAACACATGATCATGAATTAGCGACTGTGGTGTTTGCTTTGAAAATATGGCATCACTATTTGTATGGGGTAACTTGCGAGGTGTATACAGACCATAAAAGTTTGAAATATTTCTTCACCCAAAAGGAATTGAACATGAGACAGAGATGATGGTTAGAACTAATCAAGGATTATGATTTGCAAATCTTGTATCATCCAGGAAAGGCTAATACCGTAGCAAATGCCTTGAGCCGAAAATCCAGTGCGAATTTGTCATGTTTGCTTTCCAACCGAAAAGAATTGTTGACTGACCTAGAACAAGATGGGCTATTAACTGCTATCGCCGCTCAACCTACAATTCTTGACGAGATCAAACAGAAACAGTGCGAGGATGAATACCTGAAAAAGATCACGGAGGAATTTGATTCAAAGCCGAGGCCAAGATTTGTGTTCGAGAAGGATGTGTTGAAATTTCAGAACCGTCTTTGTGTGCCCGATTGTTATGATTTGAGGAAACCTGTTATGACCGAAGCTCATAGTAACAAGTTTGCTATGCATCCGAGGAACACGAAGATGTATCATAATTTGAAACAAAATTTTTGGTGGCCTGGAATGAAACAGAGTATTGCAGACTTTGTGGCTAGATGTCTACAGTGCCAACAGGTTAAAGCTGAACATCAACGACCCGCTGGTTTGCTACAACCACTCCCAATACCGGAAGGGAAATGAGAGCACATTACCATGGACTTCATTGTAGGGTTGCCTCGTTCTTCTCGAGGTATGGACTCTATCTGGGTTATAGTTGACCGTTTAACTAAGTCTGCCCATTTTCTGCCTGTCAAAACTATTTATAACGCTAATAAATTGGCTGATATCTATATGACTGAAATTGTGAGATTGCATGGAGTGCCAGTATCTATTGTGTCTGACAGGGACTCAAAGTTTGCATCGAGATTTTGGCAGAGTTTGCAACAGGCTTTGGGGATTGAATTGAGACTGGGCAGTGCCTATCACCCACAGACGAATGGCCAAATTGAACGAACGAACCAAACTCTAGAGGATATGCTCAGAATGTGTGTGTTAGACTTATAAGGGAATTGGGAGACCTACTTGCCATTAGCTGAATTTGTGTACAACAACAGTTACCATTTAAGCATTGGAATGGCTCCTTACGAAGCTTTGTATGAAAGAAAATGTCGTTCTCCGATATGTTGGGCTGATGTAGGTGATAGACCTTTGTTGGGACTGGAACTTGTGCAAGAAACAACCGAGAAAGTGAAACTGATACAGCAGCGTCTGAAAACTGCACAGAGTCGGCAGAAGAGCTATGCTGATGTTCAAAGAAGAGATAGAGAATACAAAGTTGGGGACCATGTGTTCATTAAAGTGACACCAATGAAGAGTCAAACTTGGTTTGGTGTTAAGGGCAAATTGGCGCCAAGGTATGTTGGACCATATGCACAATGTGTTTCATGTATCGATGCTTCGAGAGTATTTGAGAGATCCACTCCATGTCATTGAGCCAACACACGTACTTTTGAAAGATGATTACACCTACGAGGAAAGACCTATCCAGATTGTGAACCGGAGGATCAAAAAGTTGAGAAACAAGGAAATACCGTTAGTAAAAGTTGATTGCAAAACCACGGAGGAACCTATGCAACCTGGGAGACTGAAGAAGACATGATGAAAAGATAGTCGAATTTATTCTCATTGGACCCAATGTTGTCCCAGAACGAAGGTAATTCGAGTTTGGAGGACAAAACTCTTATAAGGGGGGAAGACTGTAACAACCCCAACCTCTGATTAACGCTAATCCATGATTAATTATGCCTAATTAGAAATTTAGTTGAATCTTGAATTAAATGCATGTGTGTGTGTTGCATTGTTGTGATTATATCTGTTAGGCGTAGAAAGATCTGTTCACGATTTAGTTTCGGTTTGCAAATTGAAAGCCTTATCGGTATTCGAATCAGAAATTGACTTGATTTATGTGCTAGTTAGGATTTATAGAATTTTATGGTGGGCTTAATTAAAATTCAGTTCGGAACAATTAGATTTGATTAAAATAATGCTATTTGTTTTATTTTGTCAATTACCACTTATTAGGCCTTTTGACCCCACTAAGTTGCCTTTCTCATTTTCATTCCTTCATGCCTTCCAACTGATGCTAGAGACGGTAGAGAGAGGGAGAGTTGAGAGATTTGGGTCCTAGTTCAAAAATTGACTTCACAATGGGGGAATTGGCTAGAAGATTGAAGATAATTTGAAGTTTTGAGTTAGGATCACACTTGTAATCAACTTTAGGTAAGAACGTTAGTCTCTAGCCTTGTAATTTAGTTGATTAATGCTTGAAATCAGTTATGTAGGCGAATTAACATGAGAATTGAATTAAAGGTTGGGAATCAAGAATGAATTCATGCATGCATGCATGTTTCATGGCATTTTAGAGATTTATTTCAAGAATTCCTTCATGCATGTGTTGAGTCTATTCTGATTTTGGAAACACAATGAGTTTCATGTGATTTGGTAGCATTTGATCATGTTTTGAAGAGCCTTAGCTCAAAAATGTACTTGCATGTGATGTTCATAAATTGATTTTGAATTTAAGTTGAGTTTGTGTAAAATTGATATCCTTTTGGGCCATGATTTCTTGAAATGATCTTTTAAACATGTTGTTCTATGAGTTATTAAGTGTTTTCCAATGTTTTGGGTCCAGAAAAGTGAGTTTGATGCTTCAAAGGTCGAATTTGAGCTTGGTGATCAAATCTGAAACTTCCAGAAATTTGATCCACGCTCAAGGGTGGGACTTTACGCTCGAGCGTGCACCCTGCGTACATGCACTCCGCTCGAGCGCGAAAGTATACGCTCGAGCGTGAAATGCATATACCCATAAGTTCTTGTGTTTTACAGTCCGCTCGAGCAAAGGAATCCACGCTCTAGCGAGGCTCTTAGTCTCACGCTCGAGCGTAGGTCGAGCGCCCGTCGAGCGTTAAAATCATGCATCCAGCACTTTTTCCTGAGTTTACAGTACGCTCGAGCCAAGATACTCACGCTCGAGCGAAGCTTCATTGTCTGCATGTCCGCTCGAGCGAGGAAAGCCATGCTCGAGCCTGGACCTTATTTTCAGCAAATCTTGAAAAATGTTTTCTAACGCATTCTTGCATCCTCATTCCATCCTAGGCATTTCTAAGCCGTGTTTAAGACTCCATAATGAGGATTAAGGGTTAGAAACACAGTAAGAGCAAACGACATAAGTTATGTACAATTCGAACATGTGTTTCAAGTGTGTGTTCGTATGTGTGTTCATGTAGGTCACGTGTCTCAGAGCAAGTGATGGGCCGCCTTACCATCTAGTTAGGGCTACCAATCAACTGTGAGTAATAACTTTGTAAAGTTATGTTTAATGTTAAGTATTTTCTGAAGATTATGATACAAAGTAATTAGTTCTCTGAAATGTCGTGCTATGTTTGAAATGAATGAATGGTTGTCCAAGATTTTAAAAGTTATTCGTGGCATCCTTAGCATCATATGATATGCGTCCCTTTATGGGTCATCAGGTCCCTTTATGGGTCATTAGAAACGTCTCTATGCACATGAGTCATCAGAATGCCTTCAAGGCTGTCCCTTTATGGGCCATCAGATTTGTTAATGCTAAAGGATGTACCACGTATGATTATATGCAAAATCTAAAAATGGAAATGATTATGAATATATATGTGAATCTGTTTCTGATAAGAATTTGATTTCTAACTCTGTGATGGACATCATTCATTAAATCCTTTACTCTGTTATTATTCATTGGGCTTTAGCTCACAGTTTATATTATGTATGTAGGTGAGCCGGCGTGTGACCGGGCCAGAGTTGATGGCCTTCGTTTTCTGTTTTTGCCAGCCAACCGTTGTGCCTCCCGACGAGGTTTCAATCGAAGTCTAGTTACATGACTGTTTTTGTATTCATGTTAGTCCTTGTGTATGCTCTGTAAAGTCAGGTCTTGGGAAATACATTCTGTAAATACCTTGTAAATATTGTGTAGTTGGATTGGCATGTTTATATATATATATAAATAAGTTTTAAAATGTTTTGTCCGATGTACGTTATCACAGCTCATTGGACCTTGTCTATTTTGTAATATTGCTTCTGCAACCCCTTATTATTTGCTAATATGTTTTGAGGCCTTTAGTAATCCAAGGATTACTGGCCGATTACGGTGCTAAACCTACAGGGGCGGGTTTGGGTCGTGACATTCAGTCTGGCCAAGCTCTTTATGTTCAGTCTGGCTGAGACTTTTTGTGCTCAGTCTGGCTGAGGCTTTAAGTGACTCGATCTGGCCGAGCTCTTCATGCTCAGTCTGGCTGAGGCTTTTTATGCTCAGTCCGGCTGAGGCTTTAAGTGACTCGGTCTGGCCGAGCTCTTCATGCTCAGTCTGGCTGAGGCTTTTTGTGCTCAGTCTGGTTGAGGCTTTTTGTGACTCGGTCTGGCCGAGCTCTTCATGCTCAGTCTGGCTGGGATTTTTTGTTGCTCAGTCTGGTTGAGGCTACAATCAAAGCGTTATTGGAATACCACAGATAACTGAGATATAAGCTTGCTGTCATACAAAGTGTAGCCCATTGGATCATAAATTTACACCATATGAGGAGAAAATGAGAACATTCAAGTGTACGGATTATCAAAAAGAACATACCGCAATTGGACAATACAAAAATACAACTTTTATTGAAAATATCGCTTCAAATGCTCATCGTTCCAAGGATGGGGGAGGTCTCAACCTTCCATATCCTGAAGTCGATAAGTGCCCGGACGTGGTCTGGCTTTCACAACGTAAGGTCCCTCCCACTTAGCTGCCAGTTTGCCCTCAGTCGGATTTTTTGTGGCAAGAGTTACTTCTCGCAAAATAAGGTCCCCCACGGCAAATTCCCTCAGTCTGACTTTGCGGTTGTAATGTGTTCTCATTTTCTGTTGGTATGAGGCCCGTTTAACAGCCCTGGTTTCTCGGAGTTTTTCGATCAGATCTAGGTCTGCCCGACGCAGCTCTTCGGTTTGTTCTGGATTCGGGTGTAAAACCCTTGGGGTTGGCAGATCGACTTCCACTGGGATGACCACCTCAGCGCTGTATGTTAGGCAAAAGGGGGTCTCCCTAGTGGGAGTCCGAGCGGTGGTGCGGTAAGTCCAAAGTACATTAGGTAATTCCTCAGCCCAAAGTCCCTTAGCAGCTTCCAGCTTGGTTTTGATGATCTTCAGGAGAGAACGGTTGGTGACCTCAACTTGGCCGTTGGCTTGGGGATGGCCCGGGGAAGATAAACATGGCTGAATTTGTAGTTCTGCACAGAATTTCCTGAATTTGGCGTTGTTGAATTGTTTGCTGTTGATGGAGACGATGGCTTGAGGGATGCCAAACCTGCATACGATTGACTGCCAGATGAATCAGGTTGTGTTCCGCTCTGTAATGGTAGCAAGGGGTTTTGCTTCTACCCATTTAGTGAAGTAGTTGATGGCGACAATTGCGAATTTGGTTTGGCCTCAGCCAGTGGGCAATGGGCCAACCAGGTCGATCCCCCATTTGGCGAATGGGTAGGGGCTGCAAAGCGTGATCAATTTTGTAGGAGGAGCATGGAGGATGTTGGCAAAACGTTGACACTTATCACATTTGAGTACGAAGTCAGTCGCATCTTGATTGAGAGTAGGCCAAAAATAACCAGTACGAAGTATTTTATGGGCAAGGGACCGGGCACCTAAATGATTACCACAGATACCCTCATGAACTTCTCTTATCACATAAGTTGCTTGAGCGGGATTGTGGCATCGCAGATACGGGCGTGAAAAGCCACGTTTGTACAAGAGGCCGCTGACAAGGGTGTAATTAAACAACCGGGCCCTGACTTTGGCAGCCTCCTGTTTGTCGCCTGGAAGTTCCCCTGTTGTCAGATACAGAAAGATGTCTGCCGCCCATGGGATAGGTTCATCTTGGAAGAAGTGGACTTCCTGCAAGTTGAGGGAGATGGCCGAGTGGGACAAGTATTCGAGGCGGACACCGTGGTTGAGGTCTGACTGGTCTGTAGAAGCCAATTGGGCCATCTCATCTGCCTTGGAGTTTTCAGCCCGAGGGATGTGCTTGATGTGGAAGGTATTGAAGAGGCGAGCAAGGGGGAGAGCAATATCCCTATATGCCTGCATGGTGTCCTTCTTGGCGTCGAATTCTCCCATAATTTACCCGACGATAAACTGGGAATCGCTGAACACCCGGATGTGGCTGACACCGATGTCTCTGGCTAGGCGGAGACCTGCTATCAGTGCCTCATATTCGGCCTCATTATTGCTTGCATCGAACAGGAAGCGGAGAGCACATTTGAAATAACCACCGTTAGAGGCGGTGAAGATGAGACCAGCCCCACTGCCTTCTTTGCGGGACGATCCGTCGACATTAAGGCTCCAAGAAAGGGGGTCTTCTGGCTCGGTAGGGGTTGGTGGGGGTGGAGGAGTTGTGGTTGGGGTGAGGTTAGTGAATTCCAGGATGAAGTCGGCAAACAGTCTGCCCCTTAATTGCTGTCCGAGGCCGGTAGGAGATATCAAACTAATTGAGTTCGACTGACCATTACATAAGCCTGCCGGAAAGCTCTGGTTGTTGCATTATCTTTTTCAACGGTTGGTCAGTGAGGACCACTATGGAATGGGCTTGGAAGTAAGGGCAGAGTCGTCTAGAGGTGTTGACCAAGGCCAAGGACATTTTTTCCAACAATGGGTAGTTCTGTTCCGCCCCCCGAAGAGCCCGACTGATGTAGTAGACCAGTCGCTGGACAGAGCTATCTTTCTTGACGAGTGCTGCACTGACCGCAGTGTGTGACACGGCTAGGTAGAGGAAGAGGGGTTCTCCCGTGATGGCTTGAGAAAGTAGTGGGGGTTAGCCATGCACTGTTTCAACTGTTGAAAGGCCTCTTCAGATTCCGCCGTTCATTCAAAAGTTCGTCGAAGGACTTTGAAGAAGGGGAGACACTTATCTATTGCTCGAGAAATAAAGCGGTTGAGGGCGGCCACTCGGCCAGTAAGCCTCTGAACCTCTTTGATCGTTCTGGGCGACTGCATTTCGATTAAGGCCTTGATCTTTTCAGGGTTATCCTCGATGCCCCGCTGACTAACCATGAATCCCCAAAACTTTTCAGATCCTACACTGAAGGCACATTTTTCTGGATTGAGCTTCATCTGGTACTTTCGTAGGATGGCGAAGGTTTCTTGTAGGTCAGCCAAATGATCGGTGGAGAGCTTGCTCTTGACCAACATGTCAACGACGTATACTTCCATGTTCCGGCCTATCTTATGATGGAAGATGGCATTGATCAATGGCAAGTGGCCCTGGCATTCTTCAACCCAAATGGCATTACGCGGTAATGGTAGGTCCCTCAGTCGGTGATGAAGGAGGTGTGCTCCTGGTCAGATGGGTGCATCAAGATTTGGTTGTATCGAGAGAAGGCATCCATGAAACTGAGCATTTGATGACCGGCCGTGGCATCAACCAGCAGATCTATGTGAGGGAGAGGGTAGCTGTCCTTGGGGCAGGCTCGGTTGAGGTCGAAGTAGTCGACACAGAGTCGCCATTTACCGTTGTTTTTACGAACCAGAACCACATTCGACAGCCATCTGGGGTAGTCCACATTAGTGATAAACTGTGCCTCAAGGAGTTTGTCTACTTCAGAAGCAATAAGGTTATTGCGTTTCGAGTGAAAATGCGCTCCTTCTGGCGGATAGGTTGGAAATGGGGCTTAACACTGAGATGGTGGCTGATGAAGGAGGGATCAATACCCGGCATATCGGAGTGAGTCCAGGCAAACACGTCGTTGTGTTCAACCAGGAGGGCTGTGAGGTCGGCCTTAGCTTGGGGGGATAGTTGGCTACCGATCTTGGCGATTTTGGCCGAATTGGTGGGGTCGACGAGGACCACGACAAGCTCTTCCACTAGTTCCCCTCTGACTAGCTCGTCTTCATCTCTGACATCGAGTCCTTCAATGATCATAGCTTCCTTCAGCTTGACTTCTTTAAGTGAGATGACATAACATTCTCTGGCCACGGTCTGCTCTCCCCTTACTGTTCCGACCCCAAGGTCGGTAGGGAACTTGATGGCAAGGTGGTAAGTGGATGTGATAGCTTGGAAAGCATTTAGGGCAATGGGGCCAAGGATGATGTTGTAGGCAGAAGGGGCAGTTAACAACGAGGAAGGTGAACAACTTTGTGGTCTGCCGCGGGTACTCGCCAATTGTGATAGGAAGATCGATGGAGCCGACGGAGGTCGCCTGGTCGCCAGTGAAACCGACCAAAGGGGTTTGGAGGAGAGACAGACTTTCTTCCCCAATCTTGAGCTGGCGGAAGCAATTGAGGAAGATGATGTCTGAAGAACTGCCGTTGTTGAGGAGAACCCGTCTGACCTTGTAATTGGATAGGAGGGCCGAAATGACGAGTGGGTCGTCATGAGGATAACGGATACCTGTGCAATCGGCGTTCGTAAAGGTGATAGGCTCGGTCGACTGCCTGGGGTGTTTGGAGGGTCGGTCCAACGTGGCAACTTCTTTATCTGAGCCCTGCCTTATTTTTCTGAGTTCTGGCCGCTGAGCCGACCGGGACGGTCCTCCACAAGCATGCCCGCCGAAGATAACCCTAATTTCTCTAACAGGTGGGGCGGGGTTACCTTGTGCCCGAGGTTGCTGTGGAGGGCGATCATGACCTTAGTTAGGTTGTGCCGGCTGTCGGGGAGAAGTGCGCCAGCGGTTGTTTCTGATGGGTTTAGTTTGCTGCCTCTGCTGAGGGCGAGTATCCGTGAATCGACTGAGGCGTCCTTGACGAATCAGGCCCTCGACCTGATCTTTGAGGTTAACACACTCCTCGGTATTATAGCCGTGATCCTGATGAAAACGACAATATTTGGACTAGTCTTTCCGATTGGAAGGAGTTCGTGATGGTTGGGGCCATTTTAGGGGGTAGTCCCGCTGGATCTGATAGAGGACTTGTTCCGTGGGGGAGTTTAGGGGGGTGTACCACTCGAACCGGCCAGGCGGTTGGGCTGGGGCCAACCGATCGGTTCTGGGGGGTCGGATAGTGTATTGAGATGTTTGGTTATTGTACTGGGTATTTCTGATTTCTGAATCTTTTCTCTTTTCTCTAGAGGTCGGGTTTTTAGTTATAGGATCTTGCCGGGCGTCTAGGGAATCTTCAGCATTCATGTATTTTTGGACTTTGGAGAGTAGGGCTGCCATGAAGGTTAGGGGGTTTTTAGAGAGAGAGAAAAGGAAGTCAGACGATCGCAGACCGACCATGAAAGTCGTAAGGATGATCTTGTCATCGTTTTCAGCTACTTGCAAGGATTTTATGTTGAAGCGGGTAACGAAACTACATAGCGACTCCCCCTCGGTCTGACGGATGTTGAGGAGTTGGGTTGCCGGACGCCGCTGACGTTGGGCTCCAATGAAATGGCTGAGGAAAGAGTCACTAAGGTGCTAGAAAGTGGAGACAGAGTCTACTGGCAGTTGACTAAACCAAAGTCGAGCTGACCCCTTGAGTGTCACGGGGAAAGCTCGGCACATGATTTCGTCAGGGAAAGCGTGGAGGATCATGAGGGTCCTATAGGTCTCTAAGTGGTCGACCGGGTCCTTCGTACTGTCAAAAGAGTCGATGGTGGGCATTTTGAACTTGGGAGGTAGAGGTTTATCCCGGATGGAGGCAACGAATGGCGAGTTGACGGTGGTAGAGGGTTTATGCTGGATGTTCTGCATAACCTCTTGGAGTTGGAGCTTCATAGCTCGGAGTTCTGTGTCCCAGAGAGGAATGTTGTCACCATCGGAGGGCAACGGAGGCTGGACGCTACTGGCCTCTCCTTCAGGGGTTGGTGCCGGGACCGATGGATGTGGGGGGGGTCGGGGTGGTGGATTTATATTTGGGGGAGAAGGTTATAAGCCTTCCAAGTTAGGTGGATTAGGCTGCAGGATAGTATGGCTCGGGGATCGTTCTTAGTTGGGGGGAATATTTAGAGGTGGTGGAGGAGGCATAGAAAGGTTTCTTTGGAGTAGAGCATTTATCAGGGCTTAGTTTTGCTCGGCCATGCGGTTAATGCTGTTGGTAAGCTCGATGAAATACTGTGGTGGGTTGTTTGGATTGGGAGGGTCGGCTTGGTGGTCGGCAGCGTTATGGTGAGAAGCCATGGATCTAGTCGTGACCATACACTTTGATGGGTAACAAGAAAGGGTTGTTAGGACAGGGTTTCCGGCGACAATGAGCACAACTGTCGCGCGGAGCAAAGCGTTCCCACAGACGGCGTCAACTGATGACACAGTTCGTGATAGTAGAACGGGTCGGACTGACCCACGCTTCTCAAGCTTATGTCCGAATGAAGACCTGCACAAGAGTTCAACGGGGAACGGGGAGTCCCCCAGCGAACCCTCCGACGAGCAAGTTAGAAAGAGGAGTGGAGTATAGAACGAGATTAGAGATAGAAAGTTTAACCTTCTTCTTGTCTTCAACGTATGCTTATGTCCTCTGGTAATCATTTCGTTGTCCCTTCCGACCGGTCACCTTAGCTGAAAGTCTATCCTGTAGCTTATTTTGTTTAGGGTGGTGGCGTGCTGTCCCAACGGAGAGGGGTTATCGCAATAAATGCTATAAGGGGCCTCATTAATGGCGATGTGGCGTAGTAATAACTTTGCAGATCTTTGTCTACTGATGTGGCTTGCCATTTTCTTGCCACGTGTCTTGATGCCATTGGTTCTTATTGTCATGTGGGGCTTCAGCGGTGCTGGACTTCATTGGCCCCGTTTGGTGTAACTATTAAAACAGCTTATAGATTATAACTTAACAGATTATAGATTATGACTTTAATTAGAAGTTGTTAATCTGTTTGGTGTAGCTATTAGATTATAGATTTAAGTTGCTGAGTAGTGTTTGTTAAATAAGCTGTGAAATAGTTTTTTCAATTAATTTTTATTTTTTGTTTGTCAACATTTCTTATAAAAAAAAATAATAATAATCTATAGTCCATTTGAGTCTTTTTCTATTTTTAGAAAAATAAAAAAATTTAAGAGTATAACCATAAATTAACATGTCCACAGTAGAAACTGATAATCAGAAGCAAGGGGTGAACAGGTTCTCAGAATCAGTTTTGTTGAGTTAAAATAAACTGTTAGAATCAGCAACTGTTTAAAATAAGTTTAACCAAACAGTCCAAAATAACTTTTTCAAAGCTAAAAGCCATAAGTTGACTCTGAAAAGCTGAAACAAATACCCCCATTAATTGAATTATGTATTAGATTTTAAGTGGTGGGTTTGGATTGTTTATAGTGAGTTGTAGCCTTTATGACTCTTGCCATATCAAATATAATCACAAAATATTATGAATAAAGCTTTGGACCCCCAGTGGGGGTACTGGGGGTCACCTTTCATTGGTCCAAAAAAAAAAAAAATTTTTTTTTTTTTTTTTTTTGAGTTTTCAGCCAATCCCAAGCCGACACGTGGCACTGGGGGGTCACTGGGGATCTGTAACATTGCTGAAATATTATTTACAATCTATTTAAAAATCGATTAAATTGATATAGATCAAACGGGTTATGGTTTTCGCAACCTTACAAATGAATAAAGTAATAAAAAATATAATAATTATAATAAAATTATTGGCGTTTAATGTCATTGGGTCTTCAGCTATGTTGTGGTCAATTTATAAAAACAAAATGTCCTCCTCAGCAGTCACATTCGGCCATGGTAGGTTTCAAGTCATCCCCATTCCCCAGCAACATGGGCCCACGTCACTGAATCAAGGTGAATATTCAAGATCCCATCATGATCAGACGGTTCTCGTTACTTGTTCACCACCACTGAGCAAGAATTCTCTTCCTGATGTCTTTACTAACCTCCGCCGCTGCAATGATAAAATGATCTGCTCTGTTGAATTCTCTTATATTTGCTTAGTTGGAGAATTTGAGAACGGATTTAGAAAGAAAAATTAAAAAAATAGATAAAATATATATCTATATTTCATTTAATTTTACACATTTTTTTCTTTTTTCTTTTTAAATCTCCCCATAAATCTCTCAGCTAAATACACCATAAAAATAAATTCTGTTGCAAGAAGGGGACCAAATAAACGGGTAAGGAGAGGATAGGCTCCTTGCTCACCACCACTACCTTCCACATCACAAGATAAAAGATTGAAATGTGGCATCTGAGGCAACCTTTGGAGCCCATTTACCATAGAATGGTTATCATGCATAAAATTGGCTTCTCTCTAGCCTACGCCATAAAATAATGACATTATGTTATATAAGAAAAATAATATATAAGTATACATATCTCCTAAACTCCTCTTATTAATAAATGTGAGTCATAAAGGTTTTCTATTTTAAAATAGACTCATTAAAATAATATGATACGACTTTTGAGTACATAATTTATATAAGTTTGGTCCGACTGATAAATGGAGAAAATAATATGAAAGACTTAATTCAAACAATTATTTTGAAAATAATATGAGTTATTTTTTTATTTTATTTCACATGCATGTATAAAGTTCTATCTAATAGCAAGCCAATAATCAAACATAGGGGTATTTGACATGCCCAAGCACTCACTCTTTATCTCCGCTTAATCTCACAATTAAATTAGTTCATAAACTACTGTCACGTTTCTATAACTCGTTTTTGAGGAGTTGGGATGAAATTAAAAACATGTAGAGCTTGAATGAATAACAAAATCACATATATAGACTTAGGTTATCATATTATTTAGTGTTATTGATCTTTTATCGAATTATCTTCCCTTCACTATCTATCTTTCAAAATAAAATTTTTAATCATATTTCGTATTCTATATCACTATAATCAAACATATTATAATAAATACATAATATATATATATATATATGTACATATAATTTTATGATTGTATTTCTTTTTCAGTATAAATCTAATTGACATCGTCTAATTTAACTATATATAATTTCATCCAAGCAACTGTCTTGTGAGACTCACCATATTTTATTTATCTCCCTCAATAACTTTATTTCATCTCATCCCGTGAAACAATGTGGCCTAGGCTTTCTGTGCTTCCCAAGTGGGAAATTATAATAAAATACAATAATATGTCAAGACTTTGGGTGCAATAACGTCAACTATTTCAACGAGTGGTCTCTCATAGGGCTGAGCAAGTAATCCGTGAAATCCGTAATCCGATCCAGTCCAGTCCAATCCGATAGGTTTGGATTGGTTTTTTAAATCCGCGGTTCGGTTTCGGATTGAAGAATTAAAAATTCGTAGTCTACGGATTGGTTCCGGATTGAACCCCACGGTTCCGGATTGGAACCAATCCGGACCGTATACAAATAGTCTATATTTTTATTATACATCCTCCCCCATAGTATCTTCTCTTAATTCTATCTAAACTCAAACCTAAAACCGTATAATATCTTCTTTTATTACTTTTGTTTGTTTGTTTTTAGTTTTAATTTGTAATGGTTTAAATCCTTATAGTGAAATCAGTTTTCTTATGATTGTTTAAATTTTAGAACAGTATGTCGCTATTATAAAAAAATATGTTGCTATTGTGGAACTAATATAGCGCTATGTTTATATTTTTATAAAATTAAAGTGTTATATATATATATATATTTGTTATTTAATCATGTGAATCCGTGGTCCTAAACCGATCCAATCCGTATTTAAATGGATTGGTTCGGATTGGTTCCATGATTTAAACGGATTGGATTGGTTCCAATTTTTTTGAAACA
>NW_021031590.1:23868-58428 GCF_004153795.1 Camellia sinensis
GTATTTGCATTGCATGGATGAGTGTGTTATTTAAAACACATTTCCCTGTTGTAGTTTAAAAAACATGTAAGGTGGAACTGATAGGAATCTAACTATTTTTAAGTAATGAACCACTTGGCCAGGTACCTCTGCTGAAGTAGTTCAGATAACAGTTAAACAAATCCACCAATCAAATTTCTTAGTCCTTTATAGATGTTGGATGTTGGATGTTGGGGAAAGAAGGGTTATTACACATTTCATTGCTCATTGGTTATTCTATAATGCATGATTTCTTCTCTGCCTAATGCCTTGAACTAGATTATGAAAAACTTGTAACAAATTGTCTTAATTGGATGACATCAATATCAATATTACATATTCACACTACATCCTACCAAAAAAGTTACGCTCTTAAGTTTCTTATTTTTTGACTTGGATTTGGCTTTTGTCTGCAGGTCTCGAAAATTCCAAGGATGCACGTAATGGAGGGGCTCAAACTAATTTAATTGTTGGAACAACTGCACAACCAAAGTGCGTAAGCTTTTATTTTGTGTTGGTTCTAGGTAGTCTTGCAGGGATAACTGTGATTCTATCATTTCATATATTCCCTATCAAAATTTTCTTATATAACTCATGTCTTTGCTATCAATTTTTATTAGCCACCATTTCAGTTACTCTTAGAGGTCAATTCTTTAATTAACCTTTACATAAACTAGCATCGACATTAATTATGTAACCCAATGGAAATTTGTGAAATAAGCTGCATGACGCTTGAGTGCGTAAAACATGACTGTAGGAATGAGATATTGTTAAATATTGGAACCCAAAGGCAACGCATACTGAGCCCTTGCCCTTTTTTCAAGTTTTATGTACCTGGTAGTTAACAGTAGAGCCATAATTGTGTCCACACTGAAACCTTTTCTATGGAACTGATTTGGTGCTTATGCATTTTTCAACAGACTTGATGTTGGTTTTTCCGGAAAAAGCACTGCTGTTGTTTCTACTGGCTGTTCATCTAAAAGGTTCTTGTCTTCCTTCTTTAGAGGATGGGTCATGGGCGTTATATCTCAGTTAGAGGATGGCCATTTCTACTTTTAAGACGTCACTGGAGCAGTTGAAATCAATTTGTCTAATGCAATATCCTCTACATGTTTATATTTTTCCCTTTCGAAAGACTTATTGTTTGTTTTGAATGGTTGGATTTTGGCTGCCCTATAATCTCCAAAAGCGAAAGTTCTCATTGTAGGCCTTTTTAAATAATGGAAAATAATGGTGAATTTTAGATTTTATTTTATTATTTTATTTTTTTTTAGGATTTGGGTGAATTTTATAATTTAAATATGCTTTTATGAACATGTACAGTTTAATTATTCTTTGTAAAATATTGAATTTGATGGTTTGATCAATTTTTATTTTTATTTTCTGTTATGATATTTTTGTGAATGGAATGTAAATAATCAGCTCTTAGAGAGTGAGAGACAGCACCACCGTCGGAAAAAATAAGAAATTTTAATATTTTTATTAATTTTGTTATAGGTTTTACTTTTTGCGACGACATTATACTGTCCCAAAAAATAAAAATTTTATTATTTAAAATAAAAATTTTATTATTTTTTAATATTTTTTGCGACGGCATTACACTGTCGCAAAAAATAGAAAATTTCATATTTTTTATACTTTCTGCGACGGCACCACACCGTCGCAAAAAATAGTGTTTTTTTTTAAAAAAAAGACTATTAGCGACGGTATTTTTTGCCATCTCAAATAACATTTTTAGCGACGGTAAAATAGGGCCGTCGCAAAAAAGTCAAGAAATTTCAAATTATTAGCGACTGCACGGTGCCGTCGCAAAAAGGTAAAAAATGCCGTCGCAAAACATTAGCGACGACACTTACCGTCGCAAAAACTCTTTTGCAACCCCTGCAGTTGCGACCCCCTCTTGCCGTCGCAAAAAGTCATTTTGCCGTCGCAAAAAGTATTAGCGACGGCATTAGGAGTATTAGCAACGGTATTTTACCGTCGCAAAAAGTCAATTTTTTCGTAATGACTTAATTTTATACATTTTTTTCTTTTTTCTTTTTAAATCTCTTCTTGAATCTCTCAACTAAATATACCATAAAAATAAATCCTGTTGCAAGAAGGGGACCAAATAAACAGGTAAGGAGAGGATAGGCTCCTTGCTCACCACCACTACCTTCCACATCACAAGATAAAAGATTGAAATGAGGCATCTGAGGCAACCTTTGGAGCCCGTTTACCAAAGAATGGTTATCATGCATAAAATTGGCTTCTCTCTAGCCTACGCCATAAAATAATGACATTATGTTATGTAAGAAAAATAATATATAAGTATACATATCTCCTAGACTCCTCTTATTAATAAATGTGAGTCATAAAGGTTTTCTATTTTAAAATAGACTCATTAAAATAATCTGATACGACTTTTGAATACATAATTTATATAAGTTTGCTCTGATTGACAAATGGAGAAAATAATATGAAAGACTTAATTCAAACAATTATTTTCAGAATAATATGAGTTATTTTTTTATTTTATTTCACATGCATGTATAAGGTTCTATCTAATAGCAAGCCAATAATCAAACATAGGGGTATTTGACATGCCCAAGCACTCACTCCTTATCTCCGCTTAATCTCACAATTAAATTAGTTCATAAATTACTGTCACGTTTCTATAACCCGTTTTTGAGGAGTTGGGATGAAATTAAAAACATGTAGAGCTTGAATGAATAACAAAATCACATATATAGACTTAGGTTATCATATTATTTAGTGTTATTGATCTTTTATCGAATTATCTTCCCTTCACTATCTATCCTTCAAAATAAAATTTTTAATCATATTTCGTATTTTATATCACTATAATCAAACGCACTATAATAAATATATAGTATATATATATATATATATATATAATTTTATAATTATATTTCTTTTTCGGTGTAAATTTAATTGAGATCGACTATTTTAACTATATATAATTTCATCCAAATAACTGTCTTGTGAGACTCGCCATATTTTATTTAGCTCCCTCAATAACTTCACTTCATCTCATCCCGTGAAACAATGTGGCCTAGGTTTTCTATGCTTCCCAAGTGGGAAATTATAATAAAATACAATAATATGTCAAAGACTTTGGGTGCAATAAAGTCAACTATTTCTACGAGTGGTCTCTCACCCAAGGATGCGAGATCGGAATCAATCTTTATATATGTACAAGTGGCCGTCTCATCTGGTTAAGTGACTATGTTAAGTCAAATATTGACTCAAAAGTTGGATATTAATAGTTTATGGTACTTATAATTCTATGGCTTCAACATCAGTGATATCTCACATATTGTCGGTCAAATATGCATTAGGTGCCAGGATGACTTGTAATACCAGTTAGGTACTTGGGCACCCAAAAAAAACTCTGTATTTTAGGCATATATAGATACAAGCACATTGTGCTTATGATTTTATAAAAAATTCTATTATATACACTGTCTATACTCTTAATTTCAGCAGTTGAATCCAAATAAATAAATTTGAGATGTTAATTATATTTATGTTGATTCATAACTAATATTATTTTGATACATAATTAAAAATTATTTTAATTGTAACTAAAATCATTTATGTAAGTAATAATTAATATCACTTTAAATCATAATCACATCATAATGAAATAATAATTTTTTTGCTCATTCCTTGATCACTATTATCCATAATCAAACACCACACTAATTCATGCAAGTGGGGGTACTTGTGCCCAATCCAAATAAATAAATTTGAGATGTTAATTATATTTATGTTGATTCATAACTAATATTATTTTGATACATAATTAAAAATTATTTTAATTGTAACTAAAATCATTTATGTAAGTAATAATTAATATCACTTTAAATCATAATCACATCATAATGAAATAATAAATTTTTTGCTCATTCCTTGATCACTATTATCCATAATCAAACACCACACTAATTCATCCAAATGGGGGTACTTGGGCCCATGACCCAATTATGTTGTCCTCTTGGGTGGGGACCAATCTACGCCTACTAAGATGATCTGAATTATTTAATTTAAAAAAATTTTCAAATATTTTATTTATATAAAAAAAATTAAATTAATTAGATATCAATAATTATATAATTAAATCATATTTATTTTTAAAGAATAGACGTAAATATGATTTTAAGAATAAATCTTTTAATTTTTTTTAATACAACGAATATGATCTAAAGTGTGACTACCCATGTCTAACAAAATTATTTTCATTGCATAAATAATTTATTCGACATGATTTATAAAATAAACCATTTGAAGGAAAAGGATCCAGCCAAGGGGACCATAATAGAGCCTATTGTTGTGCCTAAGACACAAAAAGTATCCCAAATTCATTATTCACCCAAAAAAAGAAGTATCCCAAATTCATAATTCTTAACCATCATCAATATAAATAATAACACAAGTATAATATACACTATTTTTCATTCTAATGTTACATGAGTTTTTTATAGAGTGAAGTGAACTGATTCTATTTATTACTTTGACCTATCAAACGAATAAAAGTTAGGAAAAATTATCATTCATAGCCCGTTTGGATTGGGTGATCAGGAAATTAAAAAAAAAAAAGAAGTGCATTGCTCTTGGTCTATATTACTCGCTTGAATAAATAAAGAGGCAAGAAATTCAGTAAAATGGGAAGAGAAATTGAGTAAAATGGAAAGAAACTGAAAGAAACTTCTTTTATAATCTCTATTTTTAATTTGACAAACGTAAAGATTGAGAAAGAAAAGAAACTAACTAAATACGATTTTGTTATAATACTGTAATTATCTTTTCAAATATAGAAGAAATAAAAAGACTGACTCATATAAAAGATTAATTTGATAATGTACGAGCACAAAATAATCTTCTCGTATAATCCTGTTGATCAAGTCTGCGCTCCTCTGAATGTCGTCGCTTTACTCCCTGAAAACATAAACGTGAGCTAGTCGGCAAGTCAGCAAAATAGACAAATAGACAAATAAACAAAAGTTTTGTGTATTCGAGAATCAAAGTTGTATTACCTCTACATAGGTGATGTTGTGAGCTTTTATAGGTTCCGCATAGCACAATCATAGTAGGACTCTTATTCCTCCATGTAGAATCCTCATAGGAATCACACTCCTGAAAGATAATGCTTATCCTTTCACACTCCCCTCACTGCATAAACCAAGTGAGATGGTTCTAGCTCGGTGGTATGACCAAACGACCGAGCTAGTATTGCCACGCTCAAGTGGCAGGTTAGACCAAGCTCTACCTAGCTCGGGTCATCCCTTCACCGTTTGTACCCCGGTTGGGCATACTCCAGCCAAGCTATTTTACTTAAGACTGATCGAAACATGCCCAATGACGGCCTTAGCTCAACGCTACTATGCGCGATGCTTAGCTCGGTCCAACTTCACCTGGTCCAACTCGTTAGCTCAAAGACCGGGCTATGTCATCCCTTTATCCTGGCCCATTTGTGCGGCCAAACTTACAAAGAAGGCCCTTCCTTAACTCAGCCCAATTTGTTCACAAATTACCCTCTAAATTGTCCCTTAATTCCATCTGCGCAGCATGATTTGGGATTACTCTACTCTAGCCGAGCTAAAACTTTAGTCTTACAACCGAGCTAAATTCACACCGGGCTACTAACCTGTCCGGTCAAAACGTCTTTTCAGTTGCTGTACAACTGAATCGATTTCTCTTCCATGGACACGTAGCTAGCTCTCATTGGCCTAGCGTAGCTGTCATCGCCGTCTTCGTATTCCGAAAAATTTGAACAGTCCCGCATTTTTCCTTCACTTTACACAAAAACCCTATGCTTTGAACCAACCATATCCACTATTCATCTTCTCTCCCTCGTTCGTTTGAGCCTCCATTTTTGTAACCTCAGTACCTGCGAAGCTTGCGTTCTCATCACCATCTTCGTGGTTCCAGATCTACATCCTTCTGTCTTCAATCCGTAAGTAGCTCAATCCTCTATTTCTTTCCATTCATTTCGCATTGTATTGTAATACATGGGATAATATATATGTTTTGCAAAAACACTTTCTTGTAGTTTCTATGGGAAATAACCACTTTGTTGCAAAATCCATGTAATAAACCCACTGAATTCACGACTAGTTCGAAAAATGACACTTTTGATCCAAAATATAATGCCAACCGAACTAGCAATCTGTTTGTATTTAAGATGTCAACCTAGCCAAACTAGATTAAGTTTCAACTCACAAAGAACCTTCTGTTCTACTTTAGCCGAGCTAGGGAGCTGTATTAGGTGTGCACACTTATCGAATTAGAAAACTTTAACCAAAGACCGGGCTACCACTTGGGCCCAAACCAGCTCTCTCACTTAATAAAAACCGATCCAAGAATTCCACATCCTAAGCTTCAACCAGGCTACGAACCTCTTGCTCCACTGAACCGAGCTGAAGTCCTTTGCTCCAACCAAGCTAAGGACGGATAGTATCCCATGTAGCCAAGCTAGGACTCCATTTATTTTGCCTTTGTTTCTTGTAGCACGGTCCAACGATCTGTGCTTAACACTTTTCCTTTTCACTTTGCAGACTGACTTAGGTTGGCCAGGCACACCTTCGCATGCTCAATCGAGATATTGAAGGTCATCTCAACACCGAGCTAAATGATACATAATTTAAGGCCACATGGGGAAGTATCGATTTTTAGTGAACTCTCCAAGGGCTTTTCCAAATTCCGAAGGGACTACAACATCCCTGATGATGTTCACCTTAGTTTAGCCGAACTAGACACCATTCCCTGGGAAAAACCGGGCTTCGTCCCTTTCAACGTCATATCCATTGTAGAGGCTGAACTTTGATTCCCCGTCCAACCACTCCTTTGCGAATTCCTTAGGCAAACAAGACTTTGCCCTACCCATCTTTCCACCAATTCTTACCGAATAATAAATGGCATTGCCGAGCTAAATCGCCAGCTTGGCACCAACCTCAGTTTAGCCGAGCTATTTCACCAATACTCTCTAGGCCAGAACGAAGATGGTTGGGTCTACTATTTAAGAATAAGAAGACGTCGAGAGAAGATAATAAAAAATACACCAGACAAAGATGTAAACGACGATGATTTTTTCTGGGTCTCGGGCAACTTTGAAGACTAGGTGGCCTAGATCCCGGGCGACCGTATTAACTAGAATAAGGAAGTAGCTGGTATGAATACCTCGGTTTTAGCACCGCGCATACTCTATTCATAAATTTTGCACTGTGCTAACCGTTGGCTTTTTTTTTTTTATGCAGACTTGAACCATCTAAAATCACAGTACAGTTACCCCAATTTGGACGCACTACGCGCCGCGCTCCGGTAACGTGATAGAGGCTGGGCCGAGCTACTAAATTTTGAGCCGACATACAGATACAATAGTAGAAGAAAGACCAGGGTAATAGATTTTCTTCTGGAACCCTCTCCTGAACCTGATCCAACCCTTCCACAAATCAACCTTATCCCACTGACTGCAGAACAAGAAATGGCCAAAAAGAGAGCAGTAAGAGCCCTCATCACCGAAACAAATCAGGCCGAGGCACCACAAGCCGGCCAGACACAAGAGGCCGTGGTAGCCCTTCCAACCGCTTAGCCTTCTTCATCTCGGCCAAGCAAGCGTGCTCGGACATCCACAACCGAGCCACGCCTTGTTGACGAGGATGAAACCGTGCTTCCCCAAACTACGCCACCGAGCCCACAGCCTGAATGTTCTGATCGGGCTAGCTCCTCTGAGTGGGCCCCGAAATTATCATACCGGAACCGAGCCATTAGAGACACAGATTCAGTGGTGGCAGACAAAGACCACACGCTCACCTTCAACCTGGCTAAGAGCGTGTGCTTGCCCCCTGACATGGAACATCATGACCATTTGACCGAGCTAAAGGCCATCCGGTCGGCGACGAAGTCAATGGTGCTGGTAAGTACTCCCTCTAATCGTCTTTCATTTTATACCATCTGTTTGCTCGGTTTTTACTCATATTTGCTATCTCTCCTTTCGCAGGCCATGCAGAAAAATCACATTGCGCACAAGCGTGTATTGGAGCTGCGCAAGACGACAAGGCTGGCCGTGGCTGAGGCCGATAGCAAGACGGCTAAGCTAAACGAAGCCAAACAAAAAATGGCCGAGCTACAGTCAGAAGTCGCCCGACTCACCGGGCTAGCAGATTCAGCGAAGGCCGACAAACAAAAGGCTTTGGCCGAGCTGAAAGACCACTATTTGCGTGAGTTGGCAAAGGTTGAGAAGAAGAAGAGCGGCGAAATAACCAAGCTGAAGAAAAAGATAGAAGATGCAGAAGACCGCGGTTACAATGAGGGTGAAGCCACCTATATCCAACAGTGTGAGGCTGCTAAGGATATATTTTTTAAATATGGGTGGAAAGCAGCCGTGGCGCAGCTCGGTTATGGCCAGGAAACCGAGGTTTTCAGAGCCCTCCTCTCCATTTTATTCCAAGCTATATGGTAGAGTACGCCAACGCTATTCAACAAAAAATTCTTCAAGAAGGGGAGGATGACGAGGATCCTACTCCTGAAGCCAACACCCAGAGCGATCGCCAATCTATCTCTCACACTCCAGTGGTCTCCATCCCACCTTCAACTGTTGTGACTACCGCGATGCCTTCGACCAAGCTCAACCAAGGTGTGCTTGTCTCAACCGGGCTACTTGTGGGTGAAGCCCGGGTTGACTTGGACGCCGATTTGGAAGACCTTTTCTCTTGATTTTTCTTTTCCTTGTTTAACAAAAAAGTTTGTAACCGGGCTGAGGCCCCACCTTTTGTACTCTTGTCTTGGATTTTAAATGAAAATCTTCTTCTTTTTGTTCGGTCTATTCCATACTTGCACTTTATTTTTCAACTGTAATCTGTATGAAGTATAACATTTTATGGCCGAGATACCTATCTCGGTCTTAACCTTGAAATCTATTTGGTCATACCTGCCAACCTCTTCAGCCTAGGTTTTTACCTCGGCTGAAGATTACTAAAAGTTGTTATTCCAGCCAACCACTATTCAGCCTGGATTCTTATCTCGGCTGAAGAGTATCTAAGGTTGGTTATTCTAGCCAACCACTCTTCAGCCTAGATTCTTATCTCGGCTGAAGAGTATCTAAGGTTGGTTTTTCCAGCCAACCTTTCTTTAGCCTGGATTCTTATCTCGGCTGAAGATTGTCCAAAGTTGGTTATTCCAGCCAACCACTCTTTAGCCTAGATCCTTATCTCGGCTGAAGAGTACCATGTGTTAGCCAACCTCTTCAGTCTAGATCCTGATCTCGGCTGAAGAGCGCTCAAAGTTGGTTATTCCTGCCAACCTAGAGTGAAGTGTTTGGTTTAATCCTACCAAACTTCCTGCAGCCCAAATCCTTATCTCGGCTTAAGAGAAGTAAGTGTCGGTTTTTTCAGCCAACATCTTTAGCCTAGATCCTGATCTTGGCTGAAGAGAGCTCAAAATTAGTTATTCCTACCAACTTAGAGGAAAGTGTTTGGTTATTCCGGCCAAACTTCCTGCAGTTCAGATCCTTATCTCGGCTTAGAAGAAGTACGTGTTGGTTTTTCCAGCCAACCTCTTCAGCCTAGATCCTGATCTTGGCTGAAGAGAGCTCAAAGTTGGTTATTCTGACCAACTCTGATTTCATTGCCCCTAGCTCACTAAACTACTTTTACAAAAGAAAACAATTTATGCTGAAAAGGAAACTACTTGTTTTATTGAAAAAAGAAAAACTACAAGTATGCTTAAAGAAAAGCTAAAAATAAAATAGTTTGAGATTGGCCGTGTTCCATGGCCTGGGAATGGCCTTGCTGTCTTTATCCTCCAAGTGGTATGCCCATTTTCCTGCTAATCCAACCACTTTGTAAGGTCCTTCCCAATTAGGCCCTAGCTTGCCATCTCCGGGTACCAGGGTGTTTTCCATTACTTTGCGTAGCACCCAATCTCCAATCTTGAATTGCCTCGGATGTACTGTCTTATTATATTTTCTAAATAACTCTTGCTGGTATGAGACGATGTGAACCAGTGCTCTTTCTTTTCTTTCTTCTACAAGGTCGAGCTCTAATGCTATGGCTTCTCCATTTAAGTCTGAGTCAAAATTTTCACTTCTAATAGTAGGGAGGCCAATTTCTAGTGGGATTACTGCTTCCATGCCATAGGCCAAGGAGAAAGGTGTTTCTCCAGTTGACCGCCGGGGAGTGGTATGGTAACTCATCAAACATGTGGGAGCTCCTCAGCCCACTTACCTTTTGCTTTCTCTTACCTTTTCTTCAATCCATCCAAGACGACTTTGTTTGATGCTTCCGCCTGGCCGTTTGCTTGGAGGTATGCTGGTGTAGAATTATAAAATTCTATCTTGTACTCCTCACAAAAGCCTCTAAAAATTTTACCATCGAACTGAGTGCCATTGTCAGATATTAGAGTCTTGGGTATGCTAAACCGAGTGATGATATTCTATCAGACGAACTTCTTCACATCTTTCTCCTTTATCGAGGGGAGAGGTTCTGCTTCTACCCACTTTGTGAAGTAGTCTGTTGCTGCAAGAAAGAACTTTCTGTTGTCGGGTGCTGTTAGAAGTGGTCCTACTATGTCCAAGCCCCACATTGCGAAGGGCCATGGGCTAGTTAATAATAGAAGCTCTCTGACTGGTTGATGTATTTGGTGTGTGAACTTTTGACATTTCTCGCACTTCTTGACATACTTCTCTGAATTTGCTTGCATGTAAGGCCACCAATATCCTTGCGAAATTGCTCTGTAGGCCAATGATCTTCCCTCTTGTTGGCTTCCGCATACGCCTTCGTGTATCTCGAACAAGAATGCCTCAACCTTGCTAGCATGGACACATTTCAAGTAAGGTCCTGTGAAGGATTTTTTGTACAAGGCCATTGATGGGGAGAGCCAAAATCGCTGTGACTTTGCTCTTATTTTGTTGGCCTTTTTCTTCTCTTTGGGTAAGACGCCGTATTTTAAGAATACTTCAATGGGATCCATCCATGAAGGGCCTAATTCGGCGCAACATACCTCAGCTACTTCGAGTTCTTCAATGCTTGGTCTTGGTAAGAAGTCGATCAGTAATGGATGTGGGATGGATGTATCTGCCATCGAAGCGACGCCTGCTAGTTCGTCTGCTTTACTATTTTTTTCTCGGTCAATCTGCTCTATTCGTACTACTTCGAACTTCATGATTTTCCTTCTGAGTAACTCTTGATACTTTGTCATCCTCTCATCTTTTGCTTCGTAGTCGCCTGAAATCTGGTTTACTACCAGCTGGGAGTCACTGTAAACCATTAGCTCGGTGGCCTGCATGAAGAGTGCTAATTTTAGGCCTGTCAAGAGTGCTTCATACTCCGCCTCATTGTTTGATGCTAGGAAGCCAAGGTTGACTGCTTGTTCCATTACCAAGCCGTCTGGCGAGATGAGGACTATGCTAAGTCCTGCACCGTGCCTATTGGATGTTCCATCCACGAAGAGTTTCCCCATCTCCCCAACAAATAGCTTACAGCAAGTGGAGGGGTCGGATGATGTCTTGGGGTCGTGCGTGTTGCTTATGTTTTCTTCTAAGTCCCTGCCTGCTGTTGGGGTTTGCTCTTCACTGTCTGGCTGCCCCAAGTTTTTGCTTTTCGATGAGTCCTCACTTGGAATGGCATGGTTTATTCTTCCCTTTTGATCTTCAAGCCTGTGTGGTTTGCAATGTGGCTGGGTATCCTGAATTAGGGGTTGTGCATTTTCTGCGGCGCTTTCCGTCCCCATTCCTATCGTACCAGTCAAGTCAACTGGGCAGATGTAATGACTTCCTGGTGTGAACTCTGCCACAAAGTCTGTCAAAACTTGGGCTTTTATTGCGGTTCTGGGTTGAAACTTGATATCAAATTGTCCCAATTCTACTACCCACTTCAAGATTCGCCCAGAAAAGTTCGCCCTCTCAAACAAAGCTTTTAATGGAAAAGCTGTCAGGATGATTATGGTGTGGGCGTGGAAGTAATGCGACAGTTTCCTTGAGGCCATCATCAAGGCTAAGGCCAGTTTTTCCAATGGTAGGTACCTGATTTCTGTGCCCAGCAAGGTTTTGCTTACATAAAAGATGGGCAGGTGTTGGATTCCTTCCGCTTTGACTAACACTACGCTGACTGCGTGCTGTGAAACTGTTAGGTACAAAAAGAGCTCTTCTTCAAGTACTGGGTTACTAGAAAAGGTGGAGAAGACATGTACTCTTTCAAGCTTTCTAGGGCGCGATCGCATTCTTCATCCCACACAAACTTGGCCTTTAATGCTTGGAAAAATGGTCAATATCTGTCTGATGACCGACTTATGAACCGATTGAGCGCAGCTACCAGGCCAGTGAGGTGCTGCACTTCTTTTACTGTGTTGGGCCTCTCTAGATCCTGGATTGCTTTGATCTGAGAGGGGTCTGCCTCTATACCTCGGTTGGTCACCAAGAAGCCTAGTAATTTGCCTGATCCTATGCCGAGCGCACACTTAGATGCATTTAGGCGCAACTTGTTCTTCTTCAGAATCTGGAACATTTCACCTAGGTCCCTGAGATGGTCCTTCTCATCCTTGCCCTTGATCACCATATCATCGATGTAGGCCTCCATTGTTCTGCCTAACAATGGCTCAAACATCTTGGTGACCATTCGTTAGAATGTTGCCCCTGCATTCTTTAGGCCAAAGGGCATGACCTTGTAACAATACAATCCTCTTGGCGTTGTAAAGGATGTTACCTTCTGGTCTGGTTCATACATAGGGATCTGATGGTAACCTCTGTACGCATTGAGGAAGCTAAGTCGATTGTGTCGTGCCGTCAGGTCTACCAGTTGGTCTATCCGTGGTAGGGGAAAGCTGTCCTTTGGGCATGTCTTGTTGACTGTTTTGTAGTCCACGCAGACACACCATTTTTTGTTCTTTTTGGGCACTACTACGGTATTGGAGATCCACCTGGGGTAGTGCACTTCTCTGATAGCTCCTACCTCTAGAAAGTTTTTCATTTCTTCCGCCCCTATCTCAGCATGGTGGAGTGTTGATCTGCGAGTGCGCTGTATAACCGGTCTGGCAGTTGGGTGGACGTTCAGTTGGTGACAGATGAAGTTTAGGTCAATGCCAGGCATGTCATACGGTGTCCAGGCAAACACTTCGATGTTAGAGGTTAAGAATTTCATGACCTCTATTCTCTCAGTGCTGGACAAAGACGAGCTGAGCAAAAAGAATTTTTCTGGGTCTTTTCAACTATTCTTACCTGTACCAAGTCTTTCACTGCCTTTTGTTTAGCTGCCTTGCCAACATCCGCAAACAGTTCATTGCTCTCAGGTTCTTCCACTATCTGCACATACCCTTTTGCAGCGCGGCTGCCATTTACTGTAATGAAGCATTGTTTTGACATGATTTGGTCTCCAAAGACCTCTTCAATTACTCTGGCTTCGTTGGGGAACTGCAATACTTGATGGTAGGTTGACGCTACCGATTGCATGGCATGCAACCATGTCCTCCCCAAAATTATATTGTAAATGGAAGGGACTTTCAATACCAAGAACTCCACCTATTTCGTCATGGTTCCTGCATTAACTGGGAGGATTATCTTGCCCACTGGCCACTCTGGCATTGAGTTGAATCCGATTAGGGGAAATGTTGCAGGTGTCATGTCTTTGTCGTCCAGTTTCAGTTGTTTGAAGGTTTCGTAATACATTATCTCACATGAGCTTTCTTGGTCGATCAAAATTCGTTTGACATCGAAATTCTTGACGCGTAGAGTGACAACCAGTGCATCATTGTGAGGGCAATATATCCTTGCTAAATCCTTGTCTGAAAAAGATATGACATTTGTGGCCTCTGTTCTCCTTTTTTTGTTAGTAGGTTGTGCACTTAATACCTCCCTTAAGTGCTCAGCCTTTTTGAGCATTCCCCTAAGCTCACATACCCGCTCAGGTTCAAATACTCCATGAATTACGTTAATTACGCCTTGAGGTGGAGCGTCGACCAGCATTCCGTTTGGGATGTTGTGGTTCTGGGGGGCTGGCTGTGTTCCTCCTTCTATGTACTGGTCCAGGTGCCCAACCGTCACTAACTCCTCCAAATGCTGCCTCAACGGCGTGCAATTTTCAGTGCGGTGCCCCTTTTCATCATGGAAGGTGCACCGGGACCTCTTGTCATAGTCCTTTTGTGTTTCTCCCAACTTAGCTGGCCATCGGACGAAAGGTTCGTCTCGTATCCCACTTAGGATTCGGTAGATTGGTTTTTTGAACACTGTGGTAATGGCAGTGTGAACTCTTAACTTCTTTTTTTCTGGGTCCTCTCTGTTAGGCCACCTGCCTCGCCCATTCCTGCTTGGTTGTTCTACCGTGTTGACTTTTGCTGAAGTCTTTTTATCTAGTATTGCTGTTGTGCCAGATTTCGCTTTAACGCGGGCACCATCCTCCTCCACGCGAATATGTTGGTGCACTCTCTCCATTAAGGCCTCCATCGTGAGGGGTGGCGTTATAGTAATTGAATCCCTCAATTTGTTGTCGACTGGTAGGCCCCGTTTGTATTGTGTAATGGAGAGGTTCGTAGGGCAATCCCCAATCTGGTTGAAGGTTTCCCAGTAACGACTGTTGTAGGATCTCAATGTCTCCTTGTCGCACATATCAATGGAGAGTAGCTGGTCAATCTCCACTTGTGTCTTGGTGTTCGTCCTGAATCTGGTCACGAACGCCTTTGCCAACTGTGCCCATGAGGCGATGCTGTCTTCTGGTAGCCTTTTGAACCAAGTTAAACCTAGGTCGCCAAGGCTGGATGGGAACAGGATACACATTAAGGCCTCGTTCTGCCGGTATACTGCCATAACCTGGCGAAAGTGGCTTAAGTGCATGTAGGGATCTGTCTTCCCCTCGTAAGTGGTGAATTTGGGCTGGTGGAAGCTTGAAGGTAGTGGCGCGTTCTCAACTGTCGGAATGAATGGCGAGCTCTGTAACCTTGCTAATGCTTTGTCTGTTGGTTCGTATGCAAGGCGCGGCATTGGCATTCCTAACTCGACGCTCTCATGTATCCGAGGGCCCAACCGCTGAAGGGCTGAAACTCTGCGTGGGTCGCGTGCCCTGGTATCCTCCTTCAATCGCGCCCTTTCTTCAAGCATAGTTCGTAAGTCAAATGATCTAGGCAACTCCGTGTGCCTAGATGACATCTGGTGCGTGTGCGAGGGCCGATAGGTGCTTTCCTCAGTATATGACCTCTCAGTTCTCGTTCTCTCAGACCTGGAGTAACAAGTTCTGGAAGTCCTCAATTGAGTGTCGCCCGTTCTAAGGCTCCTGCTTTTTACTTGCGATAGTGTGGTACGCCTATCACGATCCTCCGAGTGGCGAGGGGGTGTGTCACCTTTGCACCCCTCTCCTGTCGCCACCTATTTTCCTTTTATCTGGCGCTTCATTGACTCCATGTCTGCCACCATCCTCCTTATTATCTCGTCATGCTCCTTCACGCGATCCTCCAGAACTTGAGGGTCCATTCTCCACCTCTGTCTTTCAGGACTTTGAGAGCGACAGGGGCTGTTAGCCCGCCTCCCCCTTGCATCCCTCCGGGGGTTCTGTCGCTGGGGTTCTAAATCGGCCATGGGAGGGACAAAAGGCAAACCTTCGTTCCTCCCACCCCCTTAAAGGTTTGTCCATCAATAGCTGATTGCGACAAGTCTTTATTGTGCGCCATTGCTTCCAATCTAAAGAGGAAAACTTGATCAAGAGGTTTTGTTCTTTCTGGAATTTCCGACAGACGACGCTAATTGTACGAGCGCGAAATAATCTTATTGTATAATCCTGTTGATCAAGTTTGTGCTCCTCTGAATGTCGTCACTTTACTTCCTGAAAACACAAACGTGAGCTAGCCGGCGGGTGTGTGATGGATACCTCTCCAATGCCTAAGTCAGCAAAATAGACAAATAGACAAAAACTCTGTGTATTCGGGAATCAAAGTTGTGTTACCTTTACATAGGTGATGTTGTGAGCTTTTATAGGTTCCGCATAGCACAATCTTAGTAGGACTCTTATTCCTCCCTGTAGAGTCTTCTTGGGAATCACACTCCTGAAAGATAATACTTATCCTTTCACACCCCCCTCACTGCATAAACCAAGTGAGATGGTTCTAGTTCGGTGGTATGACCAAACGACCGAGCTAGTATTGCCATGCTCAAGTAGCAGGTTAGACCGAGCTCTGCCTAGCTCGGGTCATCCCTTCACCGCTTGTACCCCAGTTGGGCATACTCCAACCAAGCTATTTTACTTAAGACTGATCGAAACATGTCCAATGACGGCCTTAGCTCGGCGCTACTATGCGCGATGCTTAGCTCGGTCCAACTTCACCTGGTCCAACTCGTTAGCTCAAAGACCAGGCTATGTCATCCCTTTATCCGGGCCCATTTGTGCGGCCAAACTTACAAAGAAGGCCCTTCCTTAACTCGGCCCAATTTGTTCACAAATTACCCTCTCAGATAATATAACATGATATAATTTGTTTTTTCTTTTCTTTTATATAGTTTAATCAAACAAGATATAAAAGAAATTAATATATTTTTTTTCTTTTTTTTTTTCTGTTTACCCAAACAAAAGGGAGGAAAATCACAATATTTTCTTTTCTTTTCTCTCATAATTTTCATAATCATTTTTTTTTCTCTTCTAGATTACCAAACATTGTGTGTACTTTTAAAAAAATAATTACAATTTTATTGACAAAATTATTATTTTAATTATTAATATTAATGAAATTTATCATTAATCAATACTTAATTTTTAAAAAAATACACTATTGTGCAATTTTCCTTAAAAGTTACCAACACAAAAAATTTGAAGGGAAACACATATCAATGTAAAAGTTAATTATCCGTTGAAGAAAAAGTTTATCATTTTATATTTTATTATTTGTAAAGTTTACTATTACTCTATAAATATTTTTTTAAATTTCCGCTATTAACTAATTTCTTCAAAATTTTGCAAAAAAAGCCTTATATACACTTCATATATGGTTAAATTTAAATTTAATGTTATCCAAGTTCCGTCTTATGATAATTTTGAATTCCGTATGTAACATCAAAAATTATAAATCAATCAAAGCATCTTTTATGAATCACAAATTAATTGAAATATGTGTAAGTTGAACAATTTTTTTTTTTTTTTGAAAGCGTGTCTTATGATAATTTTGAAATCCGTATGTAACATCAAAAATTATAAATCAATCAAAGCATCTTTTATGAATCACAAATTAATTGAAATATGCGTAAGTTGAACAATTTTTATTTTTTTTTTTGAAAGCGTCCTTTATGAAGCTGATCAAAAGTGACCTGTGAAGTCATCTTCGACCTCTTGATGATCTCGTAATGTTACATATTTTTTTTAAACCAAATTGACGAATTAAATCATGAAAATTAGGTTAATCAGCATATATTTGATTGTCTCTTCAGTGGAATCTGGAAAAATGGTTGAATATTACAAAAGTGCCCAAAGATGTGTGTGTGTTTGTGTGTGTGTGTGTGTGTGTGTGTGAGAAGAGAGAGAGAGAGAGAAGAGAGAGAGGGGGGGGGGGGACAAAAATACATTAAAACCGCGTAGGGGTTGTCTAGTCTATAGTGGCACCATGTGACTGATCTCATCTCATCATCTTCTTCAACTTCCCCATTTAAGTCTGCTTTCACGCACTTACACAACTCTCTATATATCTCTTTAATGCCTTTCCACTCACACACACACACACACACACTCTCTCCCTCTCTCTCTCTCTCTCTCTCTCTCTAAACTCTAGATTCAATTGGGGAGGGACTCTAAATATTTGAAGCCCCATTAGATCTTCCTAGCAAGGCTTTGATTTCACGACACATGGCTCCACTTTTCAGACAGGTACTTGTTCTTTATCTTGTTTTGTTTTTCTTCACTTCTATCCTCCTCATTTGTGTCTACACTGAACCAACTCAACCTCTGAGCAATGAGTTCCAAGGTACTAGAAGAATGTTAGAGCTTCAAGATGAAGATCAACCAATCAAGAAGAAAAAACCCACCACTTTGTCCACCAAAAACCAAACCAAATTGATCAAAGCCCCCACAGGTTTATCCAAGAACAAAACCAAACTCATCAAACCCACCGACGATTCAACCAAAGAAACCACCACTACCATCAAAATCAAAACCCAGCTCAAGAAGCTCAATTCCACTTCAAAAACATCAAATTCAACCAAACCCAGTTCAAAAACTTCAAATTCAAACAAACTCAGTTCAAATCTGACCGAGAAATCCTCAGATCTAATCAAACCAAGCTCACCCAAGAACAAAACAATCAAACCCGTTACCACAAAACAATCCAAAACCCAATTAGACAAGAACCTCACTGAGCTCAAATCCAAGAACCCAGATAAGAACAAGGTCGCAGAGAAAAAACCCAAGTCACCAAAGACCGAAAAACCAACACAACAGAGCTGGATTGAACGAGAAGATCATGAAAATGATGATGCGGTTACAGATTTCACAGGCCTACCCTTCAAATTCCAAGAAACACTGTTGCCAGATTTGGAGAAAATATCAACCACTTCCAAAGTTTATCTCAACAAAGCCAATAAACAGATCACACAAGGGTTCAAACCCTTTGTGGGTACAAAATATGCACCAACCATTGCTTCAATTGTCTGTTTTGCTTTCATTTTGATCCCTCTGGTTATAGTCTCTCTCATCTTCAATCGCATCAAAGCCTATTTCTCTCTCCAAAAACTCCTCATCTTCACCCAAGCCTACCTCTCCATCTACTTCTCTATCCTCTGCTTGTCTTCCCTAGTGACCGGGCTCGAGCCCCTCAGGTTTTTCTACGCTACTTCGCAGACCACCTACGTTTGCTTGCAAGTCTTGCAGACTCTTGGCTATGTGTTTTACCTTCTGCTGCTATTGATGTACCTGATTCTCGTGTTCTCCACTGATTCCGGGCCGGGCTCCAAGATGTTGGGCCTGGGCCAGACCTTCGTAGGCTTTGCTGTTGGGGTGCATTATTACGTGACAGTGTTTCATAATGTTGTGTTGCACCAACCGCCCAAGACCAATTGCATGGTTCATGGGATTTATGCCGCGTGTTTTCTTGTGATTTGTCTGTTAGCCACCGCTGACAGGAGAAAGAAGGCTTACTTGGTTGATGATGGTGAGGAAGGCAAAAAGAACTGATTTTTTTTTTTTTTTATTTTCTTATATTTCTATTTTTGGTTATTATTTTAGTATAAGCGAGAAATTTCGCTTTGTTCAATTTTTTGACAACTTGTATGTTATTTATAATTGAAGATTATGAATAATGAAATGGTTAATCTTTATCGGTTCTTCTCTTCGTAGGTACAGATTAATATTAAAGCTAAAAACTTTTTTTTGAATTTTAAAAAAATACAATAAGTCTCATAATTTTAAAATATTAAATATTTTGAAAATTGTAATTCATGTAATTTTAAATATATTAAATACTTTTAAATTTTAATTCACATGTTACATGATTTTTTTTCAACAGTAATTCATAGTTATATATGAATGAAAAAATTATGATATCAGTCAAACATTTGAAAACTACATTAGTTAAAAAAAAAAAGTTTATTTTTAAGTATGCTCTTGTTACCTGATTATTTAATTTCAAAGAAATTAATTTCATCAAGATATTAGTGGGTACCAAAGTGTGTTTATTAAAAATAATAATTATAACATTAACTATTTTTTTTTTCTTTCTTTCTGTAAAGGACATCTTGAAAAAGGAAAAAATTAAAAAAAGTATGATTTTGAAATTTGAAACACGTCATTGACATATAATCCTCTTCGGCGGATGAGGCTGGTCTCCAGGCTGCTCAATCGTAGTATTGGGCCTCTGTGTGTCCATCACGAAACTCACATTAATAATTCAAACGGTTTAATGCGTTGGATTCGTCAAGTAATTTATCTTTGTAAAGAATTATGTTGATCAGATGTCGATTGCTATTTGATCATATCACATTTTTGTTAATATATATTTTTTAAAATCAAACTGAACGTTGACAGAAATGTAATCTGATCCAAGGGTGAGAACAGATATATCGATCCGTCCAAACCGAACTGAACCGATCCGATCCGCCTCATTTTAGACGGATGTATGATAACGAACGAACGGTTGCAGATTGATTTTTTTTCAATCTGCCTAATTTTAGACGGATGGCGAATTTGAAATTCCTTTGGCCGCAACCGAACCATCAAACCGCGAGTATTCCTAATAATTTGTAAGACTTTATATTTTTAATTTGTTTAGATATTCTGTTTGTTTTTCCAATTGAAAAAGAATTTAAATATTCTGTTGAAAATGAGTTTTCAACTTGAATATATATTTTGAATTGAAAAAAATAAATATATTATTTATCTATATTTTTTGTTTTTTAAATTTAACTCTAAAAATAATAAATAAAAAGATGATATATATTGGTTGGTTTTTGTTTTCAAAAACAGATATAAATGTAACAATACAGAGACATATAATCTCTACTACTACTTTGTTTATGGTTTTAGTAGTTTGAATTGTTTTTATATTTTAATAGCCATAGATTGTAATATTTTATGTAGATGAGGCATGCTGTGACTATAATATGTGGATGAGATATGCAATGATTGTAATATTCTAAAATTTCAAACTTTCATTCTTTAAATGAGGCATGCAATGATTGTAATATTTTTTAAGTCATTAACTGTAATATTATTATTATTATTTTTTTTTAAGGAAGTACGCAATTTGAATTAAGTTAAAAATTTATAAAAAAATTTAACCGCCAAACCAATTCGCATCCATCTGTCAATCTACTAATTCGCTCAATCCACATCCGCTGGATTGGCAGATGGATGCAGATTGATTTTCTTCAATCCGCCAATTTGGCAAACGGATGACGGATTAGAGGTTTCGTGGCTGCAACCGACCCACGCCCACCCCTAATCTGATCAAGTGATTATCGATATTCAATTAATGTGATGCTTTGTAGGGATAAAGTATTCGACGAATATTACACATTAAACAGTTCAGATCATCGATATAGACTCTGTGATGAGCCCACAGGGCCTAATAATACGGTTTAATTCGATTACAGACTGGATGCAAGCCACACCCATTGAGCACATTTGTTTGGAGGGATAAGGTATGGGATAGGACTCCATGTTTAGTGGATGGAATAGTCCATTGTTTAGTTTAGACTCCATGATCAATGGATGGAATAGTCCATTGTTTGGTTTAGAAATTTTATACCGGACTATTATCCCAAATACATTGGATTGTTCTATCCCAAGGGAGTGTAGGATAGAAAACCCAAGATAGCTCATCCATGGGATTACAATTTTTGGCCAATTGACTGTCTGGTTGATCGGGGGACCATCGGTAAGTGCTTTTGTGTCCAATTTTGTTGAAATAAAATAAAATAAAATAAATTATACTTAGTAATGTAAAATAAAATTTAAAAATTTTAACTAAAACTTTTAATAAAGTTATGTTATTTTTATTAATATTCTATTTATTTAATTTTTTAAAAAGTTTTAGTAAAAAAAATTAAATAAAATAGGATATACATAAGATTTAGTAGAATAGTCCAATCCAAAAATTTAATCTCATAAATAAATAAATATAGAATTCAATAGAATAGTCCAATCCATACCACTAATATGATATATATCATTTCTAACCAAATAATCTAGAGACAATGTATCTCAAGACTAACAGTCTGATAAATTACAATCCTCCCCTTATCTAATTCGTCCAAATAAACACACCCATTGTGTCTTGATATCATTCGAGTTTGGAGTAGGGTTGGGCATAAGGTTATCCGAACCACCCAACTCGAATCGATCCGCATACAAATGAACGGTTTAGCAGAGACAATACCGGCGGATGCAGTTTGAAATATGGCATAATTGCAGGTTGCGGGTTTAACCTGCACCCGCAAGAACCAGCCCTCACTTAAATTATTATTTTTTATTTTTATAGAAAAACCTGGACCGTTGATTTCACTACTAGATGTTTTTGGCCAACAAACGAACCCTAATTTCATGATACAAAAAGAAATGTTGTAGAGAATATTGTTTGAGAACATTATTTTTGAATGTTTCTGTTTTTGTTTGCTTTGTGAACATTACAGGAAATTGAATCTACTTCTTCATGAAGAGAAAATTGAATCTGTTAATTACTTTTGAAATTGAAATTGAAATTGAAATCAATCTTATATTATATTGAATTTGGAAATTGAAATTGAATCTGAAAATTGAAAAAAGGTTAATCCGCAACCCGCACGCACATCTATTAACTCTATTCGCACAAACCGTAACCCGCATTATAAGCGGTTGTAGGTTAATTTTTTTCCAAACTGCATACATGCGAGCTAGTCCAAACTGATTTGCAAACCATCCAAAATTGAACCGCCAACTAGGAGTGCAACTTGGGCGGGTTTGGTCGGGTTGGGAGGTTGTCCAAGCCTAACCCAAATTGTGCTGAGATCTGCCCAGACCCGCCCAAGCCTGAATTGTAGCGCGAGGTTGCCTGCCCAAGCCCGACCTAAGTTAAACCCGAATTGTCCGAGTTGCCAAATTGCTCAAATTGTATTTTTTTTTTTTTACAACTACATTATTAAATTATTAAAATTTGACTCTATTTACATTTTTTTTATATATAGAAAATCATTTATACCATCAAAACAAATAATTTATATAATGTAAGAGAGATACCGCTATAGTAGTCTTTACATTTTATAAGTGAAAATAATTAAAAAAAATAAAATTTTACGTTATTTGTATATATAATATATATTCAATATGATTTAATAATCTAAATTACTTTAATATCATGTAATGACTAATAATTTATATATATATTTAATATTTTTATATATTTATATATGTATAATTTGGATTTCGAGTTACTCGGGTTGTTTAATATCTTTACTCAAGTCTGTCTAAATTTAATTCGAGCTTCTAAATTTTTACCTAAACCTATACCGAATTTAAAAATATCTTATCTAAATTTTAAAAAAATTCAATTTGAATTCAAATTGTTCGAATTAAGCCTGTTCAAGTTGTATCCCGACTGCGAACCCCCTAATTTGGAGGGTTATGCAAAAAAAAAAAAGTACCTTGCCATGTTAAAGAAACTCCAACCACACACTAATAAAACAAAATCAGTCCCCGTTAGGACCAAATAAAAAATAAATAAATAAAAAGAGCTCTTTTTCAAGTTTAACTGCTCAACATATTTTTAGAAGGTCTTAACAAAATTTGATAAAATTAAGGGCCTCCTTTGTTTTGACTTAAAAGCTGGCTTTTAAGGATTTTTTTTTTTTAAAATTTGTCTTACTATTTTTTTTATTTTTTATAATTAAGGTTCATGGGAGAGTATTTTGTAAATGAGAACTGCATTTATGAAATTATAATTTTATTTGATTTAAAATAAATTAATAAAAAAATTACTAAAAAAATCAGAATGAGACTAAAGATTGATTTGGGAAGTCGTTTTATTAATGACTTTTTAACTAAATATAAGATGAAAAAAATCAAATGTTTGGAAAAGACTGTTTGATTTTTTTTAAAAAAAATAAAACATAATAGAAAGAATAAGAATGAATCTTTGATTTTTTTTTTTTTGGGTATAATTTTTTAACTTTTAACTTTTAACTTTTAATTTTTTAATACTTTTTTAACTGTTTATCAAACACATCATAAACAAACAAACCTCAACCACTCTTTAAATAGAAATATTAGTAATAACTGAAAAAAATAATAATAATAATAGTGAAATTAAACTCAGACTCATGTTAAAGAAAAATTATTCACCCATTGAATTTGAATTTGTGCAAATTGATCGACCGTCCGAACGATCATTCAAATGACCAGTGTAACTCTCGCCAACTGCAATTGTCACTTTTATCAATTGTGACTGTCACCTTAATTATCAAATAATCAACCGCATGCTCAACATACATAAATTCAGATAATTCAAACAAACTAAAATTCAATAAATATAACATTAGGACATATTAACCCTCCTATATATAGTCGAATCAGCACATTGAGGTTTGTTTTGTTTTGTTTTGTTTTGTTTTGTTTTTTTTTTTTTTTTAATTAAAAAAAAAAAAAAATTTAAAAAAATCACCTGGCTTGAAACAGAGTGATGATAGGATTATCCCCGACATTCATGACAAATGACACATCTCACCGCATATAGAACCAGCAAATACACCCATCCTGATTTTCCATTAAATAATAAAAAAGTATCAAAATTACTTCATCCTAGAAAAACCTAATTTTATTCAAAACCCTCAAACTTCAAAGACACTAAGACTGACTATTTACTTATTCTTTTTATTTATTTATTTTTTTTAATGTTCACAACAAAAGTTAAATATACCTTCAATCCTTTTTTTTTTTTTTTTAATATATTTAATGTTAATAATTTTTTTTTTTTTATTTATTTTTTTTTTTTAAGGTTCACAATTTTAGCTAAATATACCTTCAATCTTTTTTCTTTCTTTTTTAATATATTTAATGTTAACAACCTTCTTTTTTTTTCTTTTTTCTTTTTTATAAAGATTTTAGTTAAATATACCTTCAATCTTTTTTCTTTCTTTTTTAATATATTTAATGTTAACAACCTTCTTTTTTTTTCTTTTTTCTTTTTTATAAAGATTTTAGCTAAATATACCTTCAATCTTTTTTCTTTCTTTTTTAATATATTTAATGTTAACAACTTATTTTTTTTATTTATTTTTAATTTTTTTAAGGTTCACAACAAAAGCTAAATATACATTCAATCTTATTTTATTTTATTTGGTTCAACAACAAAATCAAATACACATTAATTAATTAATTAAAAAGTTTGTTTTATAATAATCAAATATATAATTTTGAGACAATCAAATAAGTTTTAGTAATTGAAAAAAAAAATGTGGAAGATTAAAAAAAATTACAACTATCTCTCTCTCTCTCACTCACTCTCACTCTCTCTCTTACATGTTATAAGAATCTGATTACAATGTTATAAGAGCCTGTTTGAAGAAAATGTTATAAGACTCATATTAAATTGCATCAGGGCATAAATAAGGAATTGTTTGTTGATTTGTTAGCCACGGACATTTTAGACATTAAACTATCTTTTTCTTAGCAAATTTGAACCATTCATTTTAATTTATCCAAAATCTAATTATACCTTTAACAAATCTGAACCACTCATTTTAAGATATCTATGCATTACCACACCCAATCCATCCTCCATCTTCTTCCTTTAGTCCCCCACGAATTTTGTTGTTTGTTACTTTTAAAAAACAAAAAATATTTTTTCAATTAAATTTTTACTAATTTCACAACACCATCACCACTATTCTCACATTCACTATCACACTACCATCACCATAGCCACTAACATCATCACTGCCGCCATTTTTTTTTTTTTTAAGATTCACAACCAAAGCTAAATATACATTCAATCTTATTTTATTTTATTTGGCTCAAGAATAAAATCAAATACACATTAATTAACAAGAATAATGTGACAATGTTAAGCACTAGACAGTGTCCTTAATTTTTGTAAATAAATTTAAAAAATTCTAGATATGCATAAAATTTGACAAGAATAATGTGACAATGTTAATTAATGTGTATTTGATTTTATTCTTGAGCCAAATAAAATAAAATAAGATTGAATGTATATTTAGCTTTGGTTGTGAATCTTAAAAAAAAAAAAAAAAAAAAAAAGGTTGGGGCTTGATGATTATATTTTATGCTGTTTGATTATTGCGTTGAAGTGTATGATTGGTTTGACTTTTATCTTGCAATATTTACCATTATATAATTTTGAAACTAAAAAAAAAAAAAAAAAAAAAAAAAAAAAAAGAGAAAAGATTGGAGGTATATTTAACTTTGGTTGTGGATCTTAAAAAAAAAAAAATTGGTTGTGAACCTGAAAAAGTAAATAAATAAAAAAAAGAAAAAATATTGAATGTATATTTAGTTTTGGTTGTAAAAAAAAAAAGAAAAAAAAAAAAAAACATATGGGGAAATAAGTGGGTACCCATCCCAACCCATCGCCTGTGGATATTTAAATAATATCACTTACCCTACCCAATAGATAAGAAAAAAAAGAAAAAACCAATACATTTGAATTGGGTCTCTATAGATACCCACAGGATAAGTTATCCATTGCCATCCCTAATTTTACCGTGTAAATTCGGATTATGTTTTTGTCACGGTTCCTTTCTTATCTTGAGTAGAAATGTGGGTAGTGCAGTTGTCTTAGGTTAGTATTATTTTATTTTTAAGTCACAAAAAATTAATAATGCTACCGACGAGTTTATATATTTGATGATGGGGTTTGTGTCGGTGGCACGTATTAATATCCCAATGACAGTGACATTAAATACAATCGCTCACAGCTGTGGCTGCCACCATCCCCAACCGACAATTTTTTTTTATTTTTTTATTTTTTTGTGCGCGTGGCTTTTACATGTTTTTCTCCGCAGCGATTTGTATTTTTGTTATGGATATGCAAGTTAAATGTTATTTTTGTTATATATTTAAATTATATAATACTCATATAAGAGTTAATAGATTTTTTTTTTCTTCTCCCCTGTTGAACTAGAGAGTTAGTAGATTGGGTCCCGAATTTTGAGACTGTTAATAGATTTTTTTTTTTCTTTTTTTTCTTTTCGTGAGACTGTTGTGTTGTATTATTTTCTAATAACAATAAATTTATACAAAATTCTAGTACATTTTGATGTCATAATAATGTTTTTAAAACTAAAAACAATGCAATTTGTATATAAAAAAATATAAATAAAAATTTAATGGAATAATAATGTTATATAAATAATGTTGCTACATTACATTGCCAATCTACTGGGTCCATATCAATTAATTGCCTCAAAATTTAATATATTAACTTCTATTAATATATACCGTGTGATAAAATAAATAAATACATAAATAAATATAAGACGTGGTCTTAAAAAATATTTAGTGGAGAGGGCCAATCTTCAAGTCATCCCACTTAATTTTAGTTGTAGACTTGATAAGGAAGATTTTTTTAAGGAGGGTTAGATTAGAGTTCATTAATGTTTGGACAGTGAAATTTCAAATTGAGAGACAATTTCAAAAATTCAATACCTAATTCAAATTAAAGGTTAAAAAATTCAAAATTCAAAATTAAATACAATTACAATTTAGTTTTCAACACCAAAAAAATAAAAAATTTCTCTATATCCTCAAAATAGAGAACAAAATTTGATGGGCAAAATTGATAGCAACTGTTGAGAATATACACCAAGTTGTTTGTTACACTAGGGGATGGAGGTGACGGAAAACCGATGATTGTTGGCGACGGAGGTGCTGGAGAGATCGGAAGGGTAGATGGTGATTGGAGACGAGTAAGAAAAGGTTGGCCAGAAGTTGCATAGGGTGGATGAGGAAAGAAGGGAAGAGGGACATTTTAATAATTGTAAATGTAAATTTCACCTGTTTATAATTTCTTTTTATTCCACATTAATTTATAATAATTATCCCAAATCCATCTCTTCTATAATTACCTCGACAAAATATTTATCAAGAATGTATATAAATGTGACCTCTTATAGTGAAGTATGTGAGGGACATGTGACCCTTTTTATTTCCGATCATTGATACACATCAATGCCTTGTAGGGCCAACTATTAGCCAATTTTGGCCAAACACTTCAAAATGAATGAATGTAGGAGTAGTTCTCAAGGTAATGAACATGCGCAATGGACTTGAAAACTAATGAATTTAGTTCTCAATATCAAAACTATCAATGAATATGTAGTTCTCAAACACTTGCTTGCACCTCTACAATTCTAGTATTTAAAAAATTAAAAATAAAAATCTATTTAGTAAAATCAGATTGAATCACTATATAACAGGTGATATATTCATAACAGACGATAATGAATATAAAATTTTGAGATCTATCAAACAGAACCGATGATGAATATTGAGAGGGTAATTTTTGTGAAAATTGAGCCGAGAGATAGGTCATTATGGCCCAAAGTACGGAGGGCTGGGTAAAAAGGCCGTAAAGTTACTCCGGCTCAAGAGCGGTATAAAATTACTCCGGCCCGAGAGAGTTAAAAAATTACTCCAGCCCAAGAGGAATCTAAAGTTACTCCGGTCTGGAATCAACTTGGAATTAGGCCGGTCTCAGAGTTAGTTCGGTCATATCGTATTGTGGTTAGAACGGTCAGAACATTGCTACTCGGTAGCTCGGTGTAAACATATCATGGTTTGTACATGAGAAGACCGAGATAAAGAGGAGAAGGAAGAACCGAACTAAGGGTAGTACGGCTTACTCTGTGGCTCAGCATAGCCATGATTACTTCGGTCATATTGGAGTTCGGCCATGATAAAACCATCTCACTTGGTTTAAGCAGTGAGGGGGGTGTTAAAGGATATGCATTATCCTACAGGAGTATGAATCCTAAGAGTATTCTGCATAGAGGAATAGAAGTCCTATTAGGATTGTGCCACACGAAACCTATAAAAGCTTACAACATCACATTGGGAGAGGTAATACACAACTTTGTTTTTTGAATACACAGAGCTTTTATCTATTTGTCAAGTTTACTGACTTAGGCATCGGAAAGGTTTCCGGCACACACCTGCCGGCTAGCTCACGTTTGTGTTTTCAGGTGACGAAGCGACGACGTACGGAGGAGAGTGGACTTGGTCAACAGGATTATACGAGAAGGTTTATTTTTTTCCTGTACAAATATATATTGTTTTTAAAAAAGGTTTACCGTGTCGAAAAAATTGAAATTTAACTGTTCTAGTAGTAGAATTTTCACTGTTTTGATAATTGTGAACACAATGAAATATTGTCAAAATTTTGTCCCAACTAACATCTGGGCTAAGGTAGGACTAGGTACTATTTTAAGCGTGTCTTGCCGAATTACAAGAATTTAGCCCCACATCACAAGATATCTCATTTATATAAAACGTGTTTTGAGTTTTTTTGTTCTTTTGATTTTTTACGTTATTTAAACTTTAACCAACCTTCATTAGACAATGAGTTGCAGGACCTTCAAATATAAGGACACCTAAAAAAAGCAAAACAAAACAAAGCAAGAAAACAAAGTGGATACGTACAATGTGAATAGGGTATTTGATGTAGCTATTATTTTCATTCTCTAGTCTCAATCTTGGACTTCAAGTACTGCTTTTTTGCATCACTACAAATGGGTCCTATTTTCATTATACAGCCCATTTCGACGGGTGATTCCATTCTGGGATTCTATTTACATTTAAAAAAATTATTTAGCGGGTTTAATTTTTTAATATTTTTATTAAATTATTTAAAATTATAATTTACTCTTAATACATATATATATTTTTTACAAATTACGTTTCAAGGCTAAATCATAATTTGTCGTATACCTAAATAAGAACAAATCAAAACCCCAAATTACACCACTTTTTCAAAAATTCTTAGGTAGCGTTTGGTAGAATTTTAGAAATATGATTTGAGAATATAGTTATATTTTAAGCTTGTGAGTTTTGAAATTATGATTTGAATGTAGAAAATTTATTTGGTTATGAGTTTTGAAAAAAGTTTTGAATTGAGTTTTGAGTTGAGTGTGGAATTGAGTTTTAAATGTTTAATGTGACATGTGAAATAGGAAAATTTATTTGGTTATGAGTTTTAAAAAAAGTTTTCAAAACTTAATTCAAAAAGTTATAACTCATAACCAAACACACAACTCAAAATTCTATTAAAAATTACATTCAAAACTCATATCCAAATTCTTTTTAAAATTCAATTTAAAAAAATAATATAATTTTTCTTTATTGAAAATATTACAAAAAAAATAATTTTTTTTTCAAAATAAATATTCAATTACTGCTTTAAAATAACTTTTGATTGTATATTTGGTTTGAATTAGATGCTGGTTGTTTAAAGCTCATGTCAACACCTGGATCATTATATGTGAACAGTAATACTTTATTTCTCCTAAGCAGTCATAGTTCAAGTCTGAGACTACTACTGACTCTGGAGTAGAGATCACTATTTCGGTAGTGGGGGTTCAATGCAGAGCATACTTTCATGATGGATAATATCCCTCTTTGTCTGATAATATATGTGTCTATTTTTAATATTAAGGGGTTGTTTGGGATGACCTAAATAAGTGTACTTTTTGTCTTTTTACAAAAAGATGTGCAGAAAAGTAGAGAGATGATGTGATGAAAAAAAGATAAAAAGATGTATGCTTGAGCCAAATAAAATAAAATAAGATTGAATGTATATTTAGTTTTAGTTGTGAATCTTAAAAAAAAAAAAAAAAAAAAATTGGTTGTGAACCTTAAAAAAAAACAAAAGAAAAAAGATTAAATGTATATTTAGCTTTGGTTGTGAATCTTAAAATTTTTTTTAAAAAAATGATTGTGAACCTTAAAAAAAAAAAAAAAAAAAAAAAAAAAAAAAGAGAAAAGATTGGAGGTATATTTAACTTTGGTTGTGGATCTTAAAAAAAAAAAATTTTGTTGTGAACCTGAAAAAGTAAATAAATAAAAAAGAAAAAAGATTGAATGTATATTGTTTTTGGTTTGTGAATCTTAAAAAAAAAAAAAAAAAAAAAGAAAAAAAAAAAAAACATATGGGGAAATAAGTGGGTACCCATCCCAACCATCGCCTGTGGATATTTAATAATATCACTTACCCTACCCAATAGATAAGAAAAAAAGAAAAAACCATACATTTGAATTGGGTCTCTATAGATACCCACAGGATAAGTTATCCATTGCCATCCCTAATTTTACCGTGTAAATTCGGATTATGTTTTTGTCACGGTTCCTTTCTTATCTTGAGTAGAAATGTGGGTAGTGCAGTTGTCTTAGGTTAGTATTATTTTATTTTTAAGTCACAAAAAATTAATAATGCTACGACGAGTTTATATATTTGATGATGGGGTTTGTGTCGGTGGCACGTATTAATATCCCAATGACAGTGACATTAAATACAATCGCTCACAGCTGTGGCTGCCACCATCCCCAACCGACAATTTTTTTTTATTTTTTTATTTTTTTTGTGCGCGTGGCTTTTACATGTTTTTCTCCGCAGCGATTTGTATTTTTGTTATGGATATGCAAGTTAAATGTTATTTTTTTTATATATTTAAATTATATAATACTCATATAAGAGTTAATAGATTTTTTTTTTTTTTCTCCCCTGTTGAACTAGAGAGTTAGTAGATTGGGTTCCGAATTTTGAGACTGTTAATAGATTTTTTTTTTCTTTTTTTTCTTTTCGTGAGACTGTTGTGTTTGTATTATTTTCTAATAACAATAAATTTATACAAAATTCTAGTACATTTTGATGTCATAATAATGTTTTTAAACTAAAAACAATGCAATTTGTATATAAAAAAATATAAATAAAAATTTAATGGATATATAATGTTATATAAATAATGTTGCTACATTACATTGCCAATTACTGGGTCCATATCAATTAATTGCCTCAAAATCTAATATATTAACTTCTATTAATATATACCGTGTGATAAAATAAAAAATAAATATAATATAAGACGTGATCTTAAAAAATATTTAGTGGAGAGGGCAATCTTCAAGTCATCCCACTTAATTTTAGTTGTAGACTTGATAAGGAAGATTTTTTAAGGAGGGTTAGATTAGAGTTCATTAATGTTTGGACAGTGAAATTTCAAATTGAGAGACAATTTCAAAAATTCAATACCTAATTCAAATTAAAGGTTAAAAAATTCAAAATTCAAAATTAAATACAATTACAATTTAGTTTCAACACCAAAAAATAAAAAAAAAATTTCTCTATATCCTCAAAATAGAGAACAAAATTTGATGGGCAAAATTGATAGCAACTATTGAGAATATACACCAAGTTGTCTGTTACACTAGGGGATGGAGGTGACGGAAAACCGGTGATTGTTGGCGACGGAGGTGCTGGAGAGATCGGAAGGGTAGATGGTGATCGAGAGGAGTAAGAAAAGGTTGGGCAGAAGTTGCATAGGGTGGATGAGGAAAGAAGGGAAGAGGGACAATTTTAATAATTGTAAATGTAAATTACACCTGTTTGTAATTTCTTTTTATTCCACATTAATTTATAATAATTATCCCAAATCCATCTCTTCTATAATTACCTTGATAAAATATTCATCAAGAATGTAAATAAATGTGACCTCTTATAGTGAAGTATGTGAGGGACATGTGACTATTTTTATTCCGATCATTGATACACATCAATGCCTTGTAGGGCCAACTATTAGCCAATTTTTGGCCAAACACTTCAAAATGAATGAATGGAAGAGTAGTTCAAGGTAATGAACATGCGCAAAGGACTTGAAAACTAAAGAATTTAGTTCTCAATATCAAAACTATCAATGAATATGTAGTTCTCAAAACACTTGTTTGTACCTCTACAAATCTAGTATTTAAAAAATTAAAATTTAAAAATCTATTTAGTAAAATCAGATTGAATCACTATAACAGATGATAATGAATATAAAATTTTGAGATCTATCAAACAGAATACGATGATAAATATATATTATTTTTTAAAAAAAGGTTTATCGTGTCGGAAAAATTGAAATTTAACTGTTCTTTAGTAGTAGAATTTTTACTGTTTTGATAATTGTGATCACAATGAAATATTGTCAAAATTTTGTCCCAACTAACATCTGGGCTAAGGTAGGACTAGGTACTCTTTTTAAGTGTGTCTTGCCGAATTACAAGAATTTAGCCCCACGTCACAAGATATCTCATTTATATAAAACGTGTATTGAGTTTTTTTTGTTTTTTGATTTTTTACGTTATTTAAACTTTAACCAACCTTCATTAGACAATGAGTTGCAGGACCTTCAAATATAAGGACACTTAAAAAAGGCAAAACAAAAAACAAGCAGAAAACAAAGTGGATCCGTACAGCGTGAATATTATTGATTTGATGTAGCTATTATTTTTGTTTGGGAACAGGTTAATTTAGTAACGGAAAATGATTTGTTCCCTTTAAAAAAACCCCTCTAATCCCCCTAATGCCTAAAAACACGTCGTTTTGGGCAAATTTTTTTTTATTTATTTATTTTTTTTCGCCTTGGTTTGAAATTTAGGGGATTAGGGGGTCAAAAATTAGGGGGATGTAGCAAGGTCCTATAGTAACTTTTTAGTTATTTGGCTGAAAATATGAGCTCAAAAAAAATTAGTATGTTAGGATGACTTTTTAACTTTTTACGAAAAAATGTGTAAAAAGTAGAGAGAAAATAGAATTTTTGACTTTTTGTATGAATTATTAATTTTTTGACCAATTTAATAACTTTTTAACTTTTTAAATAAAAGGAGTTCGCAAACGAGGCAATCTTGCACCTCAAGTACTGCTTTTTTGCATCACTACAAATGGGTCTCATTTTCATTATACAGCCCATTTCGACGGGCGATTCCATTCTGGGATTCTATTTACATTTTAAAAAATTATTTAGTGGGTTTAATTTTTTAATATTTTTATTAAATTATTTAAAATTATAATTTACTCTTAATATATTTTATTTTTTCACAAATTACATTTCAAGGCTAAATCATAATTTGTGGTATACCTAAATAATAACAAATCAAAAACCCAATTACACCACTTTTTCAAAAGTTCTTAGGTAGCGTTTGGTAGAGTTTTAGAATATAATTTGATAATAGAGTTGTATTTTAAGTTTGTGGATTTGGAATTAGATTTGAGTGTAGAAAATTTATTTGTTTATGAGTTTTGAAAAAACTTTTGATTGAGTCTTGAGTTGAGTGTTGAATTGAGTTTTAAATGTTTTTGATGTGACATGTGAAATAAGAAAATTTATTTGGTTATGAAATTTGAAAAAAGTTTTCAAAACTTAATTCAGAAAGTTATAACTCATAACCAAACACACAACTCAAAATTCTATTAAAAATTACGTTAAACTCATATTCAAATCTCTTTTAAAATTCAATTCAAAAAAAATAATATAATTTTTCTTTATTGAAAATATTACAAACAAAATAATTTTTTTTTCAAAATAAATATTCAATTACTGCTTTAAAATAACTTTTGATTATATATTTGGTTAGAGTTATTTTTTTTTAAATATTTTTGATTTAAATATAAAATATATATTATTTTGTTAAAAAAATAAAAAACAAAATTCCTTTTTTTTTTTCCAAGTGCAATTGCAAAAAATAAAAAATTAATTAAAAAAAAAACCTGTTCCGGTCAACCGGCCGGACAACCGACCGGACGTCCGGAGGATGACCAAGTAGACCCAAGTCACGCTTTTCAAAATCCAAATTCAAAAAAACTCTCTTCTCCAAATAGAAACTGAAATGAGTTTTGAAATGTTATATTGAAATTAATTTTAAAAAACTTTAATCAAAACAAAGCATTAAAAACTGCTCTAGAATTATATTTCCAAAGCTGCTCCAAACACAACCTTACATTAGAGTTTTGAAACTTCTTAATCCTAAAACCAGTTATTCCATGAACCTTAAAACCCTCACAGACACATTTGAATGCAAAGATACCTTACCCAGCAATCCACCAGATTGAACTTTCAAGAGCCAT